>JAQIXX010005653.1:0-13599 GCA_034700605.1 Willowsia nigromaculata | reverse complement strand
CCTGGCGGATACTGCATGACTGCCACCTGTCAGTTTGAAATGGACAGAAGTTGTCCAGACGAGAGTAAGGTTTTCAAAGATGGAATGACTGTAGGTTGCAGAAGTTTAGATTTTAATAGGAGGACTGATTATGCGAATGCTATTAAAGGAGCCTGTCATGAGGTCATTTCTTGGAGATATGATTACTCAACTTCCAGGCACATGTGTTATCCTGGGAATGATGGCTTAAGAATTATATTTTGCTAAAGATAAATAAAATGAAAGATAAAAATTTTTTACTTAAACTGATCAAGAAAGGATTTCATTTGTGTAATTTTTGCTTCTTTTCAACGCCGCTACACTCAAAAATTTATAAGTGTGGGTTCCAATTCACTGTAGATAGTTTTAGGTCTGTAGGGTCATGATGTGTAATCATTTTGGATGACTAAACGAGTACAATAATTGCCTTTTCATCACAACATACCGCATTTTTTTAAATTTTGTTTACTACTGAATGCATTTCATGCAAATGAAGTAGTTACTGTTCTGGATATCCTGTCTGTGTGTCTGTCAGTAAACAAAATTTCTTAAAAACTACTTGATTGATTAATACCATATTTGATACACATATTCCTTAGGCCAAAACAAAGGCCTGGAAGGAATCTCAGACCAAACGGTTAATGAAAACTGTTAAAAACAGTTATAACTGCCAATTTCATCTTAATCACCTTAAGGCTTTTATGGTGATTAAGATGAAATTGGCAGTTATAACTGCCAATTTCATCTTAATCACCTTAAGGCTTTTATGGTATTATTCGATTGCATTGTTTTCACCGACAATTTTCTCTATCACAAAACTTGAAAAACTTTAAAAGTGTCAACGGTATAACCAATTTCAAGTTCACGTGAATGAATTTTTTAAAATTTTCTTCCCAATGGCGTCGATACGTGTCAAAGCATTTAGTAATCGCATTTTAGAGTTTACACCATACTACTTGAAAAAGAATGACAAACGAAGCCTGTGAGTTTTAAATGTGAGTTATTGTCTACAACATCTTTGTACTACTTATTGTAGGAAACCGAATAAACAAACATTAAATGATACTTGGAGTTCTTCTTAAATTAAATTCCGACCTCTACAAAAACCAAAACCGGCTTTAACCAGTTTCTTTAAAACTTGTATGTTTTGATACAGCTCAGTACCATCAGAATCATTGAGCAATACAAATACATCTGCTGGTATAGTAAACTACACCTATTAGCTTTACGCTTGGGTACGTAAATTGTTTTTCATAAATATGGTTTCATGACATAATGAAAAATGATGTGTAGCAAAATAAGATTTACCGAGAAATGCCACATCTGTCAAAGAAGGTTGTGCTTCTGGTGAAAACGATTTTTCGGTTTCTGGAACAAGCGAACTCTTTCAACTATTATATGTGCTTAGGCACTGAAAGGTGAAAATTGCAAGTTCAGTAATAAAGAGCCACACTGGAATGAAATTAAGCTCTCACCAACAACAAGGGTTTTTCTTAACATCTTTTCCAATGGTGCCTTACTTACTTCACTCAAATGTCATCATCACATTCAAATTTTCGGGCTGAAACCAGTTTTTCAGAATTCTCAGATTTTATAATTTCCGGTTAACTTGATATTTGAGAACTTCACAACATATCAGAGTGCGACTAGAAGAAGATGACACTAGATTTTATTCAAACGGAAACCGAATTGAAATTTCATCAGTGAAATATTACCCTCATGACATCTAATACCAACAGAAAGTACATAAATCTTTTATTATTAGAAACTAACAACTTCCAAAAAAGTCAGTAATATATATAATATCATAGATTATAGATCACATTTCAAAATCATTTGTCACATAATAATTTGCAAACATTTTGATATTTGCTTCGTAATAATCACGTTAATTATATTGTAGCATCCTATGCAATCAGATTTTATCGATATGGTTTTATGACATTTCTTCAAGTCTTACAGAGAAACAATATCCTTCAAGTGTGTACATTTTTCCGAATTATTATGTAAGATAATTACAAATTCGTTCAGTTTATTGACCTCAATCTCCACAAAAAAAGGTTTTACAGTATGAATACGTTACTTGCATTAGAGAACACCATCTTTAGAATTGATTATAAATATATTGTGAGGCTCCAGGGTGCACACTAGAACTAGGAATCGATTATTTTTAATGTTTTTATTTTTCAGGAATTTTTGCTGTTGTATTACTAGCACGTCATTTTTGTAAAGGTACAGCGCCACCAAGCAAAACAAAATTGGGATGGGACTAACAGTGTGGGTTAGATAGTTTTGGGTCAGTAGGGTCATGATTTGTAATTACTCTCAGAACTACAAATACAATATTTGCTTACTGTAGTTGACGACATGGTCTCACATGAGCTTGTATAAATGGTTAGATGTAAATGTAGGTAGTTCATATTGTCAGTGTATTTTAGACCCAAAATAGGTGACTTCATCTTGGGAAAATCTCTAAAAAAATAGAGAGCATAGTGTGCTATTTCGGCCTCAAAGTAATAATAATTTTGATCTGAAAGGATTGAAAGGCTGCTTACAAAAATAAGTCGATGTTTAATTTGTAAGAATTTCACATGCTCAACAGTACCCATAACATGTAAGACCCAAGTCTACACAAATTGTAGATCATGTACTATTTATAAATAGTCTGAATGGCGTTCAAGTCTTGCGAAACTTAACAAATCCAAGGAATAAACAAATTCTGAGAAACTCTTATTCCTTGGATTTTTGTGCAACATTTTTTAAGCTGCTTGTACATTCCCGATACTTGAGAGAAATTATGCGATTTGTTAAAACATACAATTATGCAAATGAATGTAATGAACTGACTCTCAGTCAATTGTTTTGGATTGGCAATGCGCCACAATCAGAAGGTTCACAAAATCTGTGAACCTTTTATGCCGACAAAAAAGTTATGATTGTTTTCTTGAAGAAAACAAAGCAGATCTCATTCTCCCCTTTTTTCGGAAGTATTTTTTGCTGTATTGAATAAAATTGGTTTTTAGAGAACGATTATTAATATAAACAAAATATCTTTGAATTGGTTCTCGTTAAAATTATAAAATATACTCGTGCATTTAAATGTCATTTTATGTGTGGCGTTTTTTCTAAAAATATGATCACTTTTAATTCTAATGAATAATATTATGTAGGCGTGGTATAGTGATTTCTATATGGCAAGGCATAAAATTCACTTAATGATTTGACATGAAACTATGCTCTATTATTTGAATTAGTGGGAGGAAACTCTTCAATATCAGATTCTTCCCCTTAAAATAAGTATCACTATTGATTTTTGCATTCTTTCTAATATAAACAGTAAGAATTCAATCAAAGCAATCTTTGAAAGCAAAATTACGTATTGTTATTAAATCCTTTAGCTAAGATGTTATAGCACTCGTTTGTTGGAAGCTCTCCCTTCCAATATAGTTCATATGAAGTAATGTCGCTTGTCGTTAGTTAAATTAACATTGAATTATGCATGCATGAGAATCATCAATTTGTATGCAAAATCTATTTGTTTTGTAAATAAGTCTGAATGTTAAAAGAGAAATCAAGTACCACTATGGCATCTTTGAAGAAAATGCGCTTTGGTTATGTGCGGGTACTAATTAAGTAGTGGGAGGATATAGGTCGACTCCCACGTATCTGTATTCTAATTTCATGTCATTTTCCGCAACATCTTTTGTGTTACGTAATGTTAGAAGATGCAGAAGCCTTCAGATAAAATATATTGTCTGTATCAATGTCATTGATGTAACAATCCCCAAAAATAACTGCCTATAAAACAAAACCTTGAATGAATATTTTCTCTTTGCAATTGTTCTAGGAGATGATATGCCTCGTGTGGAATGTTCAAAGGTCAAATTATTTATTAATTCAGAAATATTACTTGATACCAGACTGCTTTCTTCTCCTGTTTCTTAGTACATCTCTCTAAAAATATGTTCTCCTGCCTGCACTACAATATTTTGCTACACTAAATTATGTATGCAACAATAATATCCTAATGGGAAAAATATTTTTTTGTTATGCCATTCATCAAGTAGGACATTATCAGGATGATAATTGCATTTTTGCGGTTGTTTTATAATAATAAATTTTGCTTGGTTGGAGCGCCGCTACAAATTAAAATTTTGAAGTCGGGGTCACGGCATATTTTAGATAGTATTGGTTCCGTCTGGTCATGATGTGCAATCATTCTTGATGACTAAACGAGTACAATTTTGCCTTTTCATCACAACATACCTTGTTTTTCCACACCCTTTTGAAAAAGAATAACATATAGAACCGGTGAGTTCTAAGTGCAAGCTATTCCCTACAATATCTTTGCACTACTTATTGTAGGAAACCGCATAAAGAAACATAGAGTCATTCATGGAATTCTTCTTTACGAATTTATTGCATCTAAAAGTAAAAGACTCAATTCTTTACAAAATTTAATTTGATTGCAACTTTTTAGCATGAAATTCCGACCTGTAAAAACAAGAACAGGATTCATGAAGTTTGTCTGGAAAACTTTTGTACATTTTGATGCAGCTTAATACCAGCACAATTACTGATGAATATTTCTCCTGGTACATTATACCACACCTGTTAGCTTCACCGGTTAACCTGGTGAAACTCTGGTTGAGACCGGTTTTTCATTCTTCTCAGATTTTCTTGTTTCCGGTTAACTTGGTATTTGAGAGTGCCGCAAAATATCAGAGTGTCTAAAACGAGATGACACATTAGAGATTTTATTCAAACGAAATGAATCCTAAAATTTCATGCGTGAATGCAGAAGATGTTTACCTAATTATCCAACTCATTAAAACATCAGAACAATTTGGTTGCGTACTATGAAAATTATAATGATAACCTCAATTTTAATGAGTGTGTTCCCTTGATCGCAAAACCTTCAGTGTGTGCGTCAGTCGATTGCATAATTTCTCTAACTTTTGTAAATTAAAGAAGTACATTAAGATATAAGTACATTTGCAAGATCGTGGGAGAGCTGCTTAGCAGATTTGGGGAAAATATTTAAAGATTAATGCTTATAAGAAAGTACAAGCTGTATTAGGTATAATTATCTCTAATGAAGCGATTAAATGTATTTTGCATGAATTATATTTGTTTATTGACAGGATTTCATGTTTGGGTGTGAGATCCGGTCACAGTTACGCTTGCAGTACTATGTTGCTAGGTCCAGAACTTTATATGTACCGCAGATTTTTTCAAAATTCCAACTCTGAAATACGAAATTACTATCTTTGTAACGTTTCCAGGCACACGAGAGACTGTACCTTCCAAAATACCAATGATATCTTTGATTTCCGGTACCCTTGGAAGTCGACATCACTGGAATCTTCAATTTTTTTTGGCGTCAGAGGTAAGTTATCACCTCCAAAGTTCACTATTAGGAAAATTTTGCGTTTTTTCAAATGTACAGCAAAAGATTTGGTTAATTTAGTCACTCTTTCTTAGTGGTCAAAGGCTTCACTAGGAAGCGGAAGTGACTTGAGACATTATACGTTTAAAGTGTCTTGTATCCAAAAATTTCGCATAAACCAAATGCCCAACTTATTTACGTGGGTTATAACCGTATAAGATAATAATTTCTTGATTAAACAAGTGTATTTTTAATTACTTACCTTGCTTTTTCTTTGGTGTCCCATAGAAATTTTGACCAAAAAATGTTGACGAGTTATAAAAATTAAATTTTCAAATTAATAGAGGTGAGATATTGTAAAAATTTTTGCGGGCGATTTGTTCCTCAGAACGTCCCCAATCCTATGGAAACCTATTCTTTTCAAGCGGGGGACTTACTAGTATCGAAATTGTTAACTTTCATAACTTGCATGCAACTGCCCCATTGATAAATTTACAGACTGTAAGTGCCAAAAAACTGCTTTATTTCACATCACAATCATCTCATAGATTAATCGCTTTCCCCTTCTACCCTAATGAATTATTATTTTCCTGGAAAATCCCGCTAAAGTTTTTTAAAAAGCATTTAGTGTATGTAAATTATGTAATGAACGTGCTTTTTACAACATATCATCCTTTATTGTGTTAAGAACGTAGTATTCCAAGAGTGGATCATTGACTGGGGCTTGCGCAGCACGGAAATGGGATTTCCACAGAAGGCAATGCTCGCTCTGAAGAAAATGAAACTGCAGGTATTGGGACTGGGCTCTGGCATCTTCAACATAGGAGAAAATTTCATTCTCCAGGTAAGTCATGGTCATATCGCTTTTAATTTCATGGCATACACATTTATTTGATAGTATGGATATATGATTAATATGTTGTTATGTATGTATATGTGAACAGTTTGGCAGCAAAGTAGGTTCCATGCTCATGCTTCAAGTAGACAAAGCGGAGTGAGAACACAAAGCCGTGCAGATTCTGGACATGCACGAAAATTCCTTGCAGCATATATGTAATAAAAAATCATACCGATAAGTCAAAAATATGTTATGATAAGTCATAAAATATATGAAATATTGTGCAAGCTCAAAAACTTTGGGCTAATAATTTGTAGAAAATATGCAGAATAACGTAAATTTAGCACCAAACTATGAAAATTTGAGAAATCTGCATTTCTACCTTTCGTGGTATGACAAATTCCTTGGTAAGTCTCCGAAGCGATCAAATAATAATACTAAACAGCGCTCTATACATCTGCCCGAACACCCACTGTACACAATTGCACTTAATATTAGGAAGCAAGTAATGTAGTATTAAACACAATATTATGTGTTTCAGTCTCAAAATATAAAATTGAAATGAGGCTGGTACGGTCTTTCTGCACAAATGAAAATGGTGTCTGTACTGTAGTACAAGATCCTGCAAAAATTTCAAAACCCATATGTATTAATCGTAATTTGTACAGCATGATATTATTTAGATAAGTAATACAACAAGATATACAATACCAAGTTAAATCACATGCATCGATTTGCTGAGGTGTATTTATTCTATTGTTAAAACCAAAGCCCATCTTTTAAGATAATAAATAATATGTGTCATGTGTGAAATAATTAAATCTGAGCATATTTGTTTTCATACAGAATCATTTTCTCTATTTATAGCTCTTATCGTTATTGGTTATAGTTTTTTATCTAGGTTTTATTTCGAGAGCATCTAAACATTAAACACTTGCTTAAAATGGATGCAACTTTTGGTGGCTAGACACATTACTGACGACAAATCAATATACGATGGTGATAGTAATTTATGTTCTATTGTTCTTTCACAATAATTCGATAGTCTTTCTGACATGAATTTATTTGCACTTGAATAGATGTGTTCCAAAATTTTTATTACGCATTATTGGAGCAAACGTAATTAGATATTCTCTCCTCATCGTCAATAAAAATCTCATCAGTGAAATGAATACCATCAAAATTGCAAAACTTGTTGGAATGTTTCTAGCAATTGCATTAGCTATAATGGTAAAGAAATTTACTTTTGTTTATGGTAACTTAAGTGGCTCCGTTTGTTGTTGTTTGAAAAGAAGGCTGGTTATCCACTGTCCTGTTTTATTCATTTATTTAGAACCAACCAGTTTCTGCTGCAACAAAGAGGCCAACAACATTTATTCCGTACATGGCGAAGGAAGATCAGAGATCGGTCCATCGTTAGGAGCTCAAATTCATCCCAGATTTTAAATGTGACGTGACTCATCATCATGTTTCACCAGAATGGCTTTTTTAAGGCATTGAATTTAAACAAATCATGTTCATCTTACCAATTTTCTATCCTAGAACAAAGATTTTCAAAATAAAATTTCAAAATGTTAAAGATAAGCCCTGACAATTTTTAATGAAGCATTTTACGGTTACGTATTCCATATTTCAGCCAAATTTCTGGTTTTTTACTAATATAGCATTATAATTCAATCATCTCCATTTTTGAAACTGCTGAGCTTTCTTTGTCAGTACACCAAAACTTCATGCTATGATTCAATTTGTTATGAGGAAAAATATTTTCATTCAGAGCAAAGCACCTTGTACACATTTAATTTTCAATACATTGTGGTTGAATTTGTTACGGCGTTCTGATTGTGAATACTTTTAGCGTACCACTTTCCCCGGGCAGGTAAAATGTTGAAAGTAAACAATTTGTTAAGAATTAGAACAAAGAACTAACAAGTAAGGTGCACGAAGTGTTCATTCTGAATGACTTTAAGTGTATCCCTATCTGATGCAGTATTTTACGCTGACTATGAGATAGATAGGCATAATCATTTTCCCAAGCGGGCTTAAATATCATTTTACAAAGGGTGAAAACCAGGGAACATTACCATGATAACGTTTTTTACTACCAAACCAAAGTACTGAAAGAGTTGGAAAGTCGGTAGCAAGAAAATGTTACCATGGTAATGTTCGCAGATTTTTACCCTTTGTAACAACGATATTTAGGCCAATTGGGAAGATGACTATGCCTATCTATATCCTAATTAGCGTTAAAAACTGCATCGGATAGGATTACACTCATACTCATTCCGGCTGAACACCTCGTGCACCTTTTTGTCAGTATTTCAAAACTGCTAGGATTCAATTTATTGAGAGCATGAATATCTTCATTCAGACCTATGCACATTGTGTATATTTTTATTTGAAAAAATATTGTGGTTAAATACTGTGCAGTGCATATTAGCAATGTTATTGTCATTGTCTTTATTAGCGTACAACTATTCCAGCGCATGTAAAAGATGAAAATAAACAACTTGTTGAATTATAACAAAGAACCGAGTTGTTTCTTTGTTGCGTGCTTTCCCATTGGTCTACATTTTAGCCCAGTAGAATGATAAAGCGGTGAAGTCATATGAGCACTGTTTTTATAAGCTGATAGAGCTATTTTATTTTGGGTGCATGAAGACATACACAATGTAAACATATATGTGAGAAAACACTAATCAGCTTTGTAAAGTTACCGTATTGCCATAGTTTTCTAACTACGCATGGCATGGAGAGATAGAGTTCTTCAATAAGTTTTATGGTGATCAGACTTTTAAGTGATTTAGTGTATTTTTTGTTTCCCACCTGTGAGTGAAAGTTGCTGAATTTGCACATTCCATTAAATGGTTAGATATTTGAGCTTGAGTAAATTTAGCAACAAGAACACATTTAAATTACGTGTTATTCCACCAATTTGGTCACAAGTTTTAGGATATTTTACATGATGGATATCCCATTGAACAAGTTCTTAAGGATTCCTGAGGAAGTGGTGAGATAAACTTTTAAAATACTTCTTTTGCAAATTTATGATGACAATTCAGATTTCCTGTAATTATCAACTCTTGTTCAACAGAATGCATGGTTACATCTTTCCACACCTGAACTTACACGGGCTTCTGCGACTCGCCAAATACGCAAGATTTACTCTGACGATTGTTTGGAGAGGGGCTTGATCATTTGGAGGAGGTGACCTGCGAGGAAGTGTTAGGGGATGTGGCATTGGTGGGGACAAATAGGGAGGATCCAACTTTTCTTCAATTGACAGGCAAGTCGAAGAATAAGTTGAATACTTGACTTGTAATAATATGTACTAATATTTTATGCAGTACAATAAAATTTTGAAATTGGTTATATTTACGAGTTGAAAACCCTTTCGCTACTGGAACTGGATACAATCACAAGGATAACTCATCTCAGTTTAAATATGGTTTTTCGCCATTTAAACATTCAGGTTTTAATCCACCAGCTAGCCTTTTAAACCGGTAATCAGATAAAAGATGAATCTTTAAGTGCAAGGGCACTAATTATTTTGCCTGATAGGTTCCTTAATAAAATTCTACTTTTAAATTTCCAGATAATAACAACGGAGTTCAAAAATTACGTGTGAAAGTTCTCTTTTCTGTATTGGTCGTTGGATAATGTGTCTTTTGAAGATTCCAAAAAGCTGAAATTGGGGTTCAGGGTATCTAATTTGTCAATAGTTTTTGTGGTACATTGTACGTTTTTATTATCTTATTAATGGCCCTAAACATAACGAATAATTAAAACATTAAACCATCTTATTTACAGGTGAAAGCAAGCTGTATTTTAACAAGCTGGAAAACATGCTATAGTTTCTGGCGTCCATATCATCCTGTATATTAAAAGTGAGCGATGTATCATTTCGTTTCTACCTGAACCCGTTTAGAGAAAAGATATCAGTTAAAAGGCGACCTAGTTAAGGTAATGAGGCCTTACTCCTTTCTGAACAAACAACTCACTTTCTCAATACTTAGACTTAAATATTCGCGCAACCCAGATTCATCATGGATTACTACAGTAGCGATAAAGCTGGTACTAAATTTTGAATTAGGGATTTTTAATAAATCACAGACAAATTTGTAAATGCTCATAAATTTTTGGGTTTTAGATTCACAGGTTGATTTGAAAAGATCATCACAAAGTTGAGACTTCAAACTCGTGTTTCATGAAAGGTTTTTATACATGTGATCATCCAAAATTGACATTTCCCAACACCAATTCGCAGACGATAATTATTTTACCAGTTTGACTGAGCTCAAATAAATATAAAAAGCCTCACTATTTTATGTTCCTCTTGCACTGCCATCGCATCCAAAGGATGACATTTGAGGGTCATTAGTGGATTTCATAAAAAAATTCTCTACTGTTTTCTTCTGATAGTCGAAATTGTTGTCAAGATGTAGAATCAAAAATTGATGATGGCACTATGTCACCTGCTCATTAGTCAATTTCAGAAGGTAAGAATAAACTATTATGAAATATCATGTTTTAATATTTTAACGAGACATTTTTGTTAACAAAGCAGATCTGTTCTTCGACAAATGTTCACTTCTGGAATGAAACGATCACTGAATAAAACTGCTCCCATTCAAGAGCGAGGGCCATTCAAGAGGGTCCAAAGGAATGCAAATTCTGATAATATATAGGCACACTGACGAGATTGAGGATGAGTGGGAAGAATGGGGTCCTGAAGTAGTGGAAGGTGTAAGCAGACACGATTTGCATGATCTCCTCAAATTTTGGCGAGGAAAATTTAATAAAAATTAACAACATAAATAACGCAGTTAACTTTTACAAGTTGGCGAAACTGTATTCCTTGGAATATGCGATGTACCAGTTTACAGAATTACTAAAATGTGAGTATATGCTTTACGAAATTTAGAGAGTACATTAGTAATTAGTGATCTAAATTATGTCGCTAACTTGTCATATTTATTTACATTAAAATATCTTTTTATTTTAATTTCAGGCACACAGCAAAAGTTACTAAATATTTAAACTTAAATAAATATTTTAAGGATTTAGCAGTTAAAAAATACGTAAAAATTTAAGTTTTATTTATTATAAAAATGTGATTATTTTGCGTATTCCTATTATCTTGGTTGTCATGTTACAAAGACGGAGGTGGAATAAATTTTTCGTTTTAAGATTTTGTCCTAGTCATAGTTTTAGAATTATTTGTAATAGATGTTAACGAGGGCATTCCCTTCTCATTTTCCTTTCCCCTCTGAATACCCTGCAATCCACCTTACTTCTGCTCTTCCTCTGGATTTTCATTCCAATTGCATATTGCACCCGCTGATACTCTGCCTCGATCTCAGTTTATCCTCCATATCTGAGACTCCTCCCTCTTCCATTTTTGCGATTTCTTCTACACCCAGAACAATCTTTCAACCAACTTTTCCAAGTCAGGATTTTGGTTAACTTTTCGTTACTCTGTACCTGCTGCCAGTTACCATCAAGCTTATCTTATAGAGTAATACTTAAAACAAGTCTATGTTCATACAAATTATATTGAATTAGGTGCTAAGTATTTTGTCAGATATTCTTGGAATGGGCGACTTGTAGAGAAATACTTTCGACTTTAATAATGAATGTGTTTAAGGTGAGAAACTGCAAGGTTGACAAATGGTTGATTACTTTACCTTCTTGATGAGTTTTGATAGTGGTGGAGGTAATACATTTTCAGAAGGGTGGGGTTCTAATTTTCCTAACGTTTGGAATTGGAGGGAGTGACTAATTCCGCGGCTGCATCTGACACGAGATATGCTGGAGTAAGAGTAGAATCTACTCTTATTGAGAAGTTCCTCCCTAATGATAATACATTTCACCATGAGAAAAACTTGGAGGGGACAATGGAGAATTGCGTATTTCTCTCATTCATATTTCCAATTCTAGGAGGACTTTTACAATCATCTTCAGTCATCAACTTCACCACGGACACCGTAAGGCTTTCTAGAATTCTGTGAATTACATTCAATCCACCGGATTAATTTCAATTCAATTGAATATCTTAGGCTTCGATTCGTTTTCGCTATTTTGCTTTTCATGAGATTTGTTCTGTTCACTGTACAAAATCATTGGTATAATCAAAATTTATTGAAGTTTTGGGCCAGTTATATATTATTCAATTGTTTTAAAATCCTTATCATACTTCTTTCAAATTCTTTCATAGCGTCAAATTCTTGCAACGAGGGAGAACATACCATAACCATGTACGCAGGGACGTTCGACTTGGATTCAAGTGAAGTAAAAAGGACTACTCGTCTTGACACACATGGCCCCACTTTTTATGACGCAAAAAGTGGAAATGCATTTGTATTCATTGGAATGTTTTTACCTATTCCGATGGACTTTAATAAGCTTCACATGACCCATTACGTAGGCAACCTGTGTCAGAAACTGTCAGAAGACAGTTTTCATTGTTAACATTATATTTTTCGTTTTAAATATGTTTTAGAAATTTTTGAAAATTGTGAAAATATATCTCAGTTTTTTTTATTTAATTATCCAGCGTATGTTTTAAATAAATTTTAAAAATGCTGTTACGGACACAAACGCTACTTTAGGGGACTGAAATTTTGTATGTGTGCTTGCTTGCCTTTTAAGTATATTATATATAATTAAAATCCAGCTGAATGCGAAAAAAAGATTCAGATGCATTCATATGCATTCCCAGACTTTGCATCATAAAAAATGGGGTCATGTGAGCCAAGACGAGTTATACGTTTAACCCCGTTTGAATCCAAGTCGCACATCCCTGCATGTACGCACATAACAGGTCCAAATGAGTAGATGTGTATGAAATCAGACATGAGGAATTTAATGATGCTCAAATTACAGAATTACCATATCTGACGAAGGCACAGCAATTTGGGTTATCAAATTTATGTTGCCGCCCAATGTTCAAATTTTTACATGTCCGTAGATTTCAAAACCTACACAGGAACTAAATGTTTATATATCGGTCGTACAGAAAACACGCCCATTGTTTTTGTAAATAGCTTTCATTTCCTCGTGCATCAAGGGTAAACTTATGGACCTGTATTACCGTTAGATTTGCGCATTCGGGAATTTGACTAGCACCATCAATTCCACATGACTGATTTCATGTAAATTCTACGAAATCTATTCAGCGAACATACTATTTGCATCTTCATATCAGCAATAATTATTAACCATAACTATCAGCAATTAAATAAATAAATTTTGAAAAATTCTTCAGAATTTACTTTTTCTTTTAGGACATTTTCTTTAAGAAAATGTCCTAAATAAATGAACCATCCATTTTTCATAAATTCCTTGGAGTTTTGTC
>JAQIXX010005652.1:0-13604 GCA_034700605.1 Willowsia nigromaculata | reverse complement strand
GAGCAGGTGGGAATAGAACCCCGGACCTGGTGCTAGAGATGAAACGCTCTAGCACCTACACCAACTTGCCGTGCTCTAAGAGTCTACGATAATTAGTTGTATAATTTCCATGCAGCCACATAAAAAATGGATGGCGAAGATCGTAGTAGAAAATAGCTAAGATATCCAAGATTCCTTTGAGATATCTAATAGAATCAAAATGATCTAAATTCAACTTTGACTTATTTTAAGTAAATGTATTTCGACTGTATGAATTGAAATCCGATAAATATTTCCGGTTATCTCCATGGCATTTTCCAAAAAGAGTGGATATCCTTTAGGCTCCCCAATCTGATTAGCAAAATTTTGATAAATTGAAAGTTTAGCATTTAGAAGATAGCTGAAATACATATAAAGTATAAGTAGTACTACGTAGACTAGCGTTATGGTTATTATGTAAATTTGATTTACAAGAAGTCTATTATTATTTATTAGGTGCTTTATTCTATGAGTCCTTTCGAAATTCTCATTTTCTATTAATGATATTAATTGTTTTCAATACCAGAGAAGTATTGATAGTTCAGTCAAGCTCAATTCTAATGGTTAGTTTGTATGGAGAATCCTAAACTCGAGCAGATATCACATACAATTTGTACTACGTCTCAAGATATTGTCTGCGTTTGAGTGAATATATACAGTTTCAATTAGGAAGATGAAAAAATCTAAATATTATATCACTTGTCGTTTTAAGTAGCAATTTATGCAATTATGTGACCGAGAAATACAATAAAACCAGCCTTAGAATTATTTTACGTGGGCACACCAAATGCATAACTAACTTACGAGGGAACGTCATAGGAAGAGACGAATACATGCGTGATTACTTTAAAGTTTAAAAGCCAGCATATGAATTTCTGTTTTGCATGCTACAAAATAATAGTTGCATTCGTTCCGTACTTATTGAGTTTCTGCTTTAATCTGCGATTTGCAACTTGTTGGATATATGGAAAGCATGCAGAGTATATTAATATGGACAAATGAAATTGTAAAACTACTGTGACTGTGTAATTTGCATGGATTTTCTCTTTGGCGTTTTCAATAATTAACCTTTTTCCACAGTGTAAATTAATAATTTTTGATTATGATTTAAGTACTAAATTATGTAAAATGGATGGGTTTGGTTATCAAATTTTGATACAGATTACCATGAATAATATTCCAGAATATTTAAAATATTAATTGTTACTTAAAGAACTATTACCATTCCTTTTGCTTATCATGCATAGATAGGTAAATGTGAGATTTATAATTTAAACGAAAGCATATTGATTTTTATCTGTTAAAATACTCTACTAAAACCATATTTATTTCAATAATTTGAATAGTTTCTAAATACAACAGTTAAACGAGCTTACTAGTTTTTATAATATCAGTAAACTAACCGTTTGTAAGATATTAAAGTCCAACATACTCAGGGAAATTGACTGATCAAAATAGTTAGTTCCCAAGCGTATGTTTATGGATTTAAAAGATCTTAAATAAGCGCGATTTAGCTTGCGACCAACAATATTTTTTGATAGTTTCATTTGCAGCACACAGTCGTTAGACTTGGCATGGACGGATCCTTTTGCAAAACCGTCACAATCTATTGTCATAATTGACGTATCGATCACCATGGTTCCAAACAAAAGCAATTCGTGAATAGTAAGATACTGAGAGTATCCAAGTAAAACATGTAAGCTGATTATTGAACAAAACGATGTAAATGATGTGGTGATGTAGGATAAAACGCCACCGTGAATATTATTATAAACGCTAACAATAAATTGAATTTCATGCCAAAGTTGAACAATATGGTCCATATAGGAACTTGTTAGTTCCTCTAATTTTCTTTTGACAATTGCAAAATAATTATGATAGCAATAACATAGGATTGTGGTGAATATGGACAGCTCGAACATAAAATGTGCAATGCTGAAGCCAAAAATCCAAGCCGCAAAACTTGATGAAATGAGTCGCACTACGATATTTTGTATATTAGGAGCATTTGAAAATTGGTCATAACTCATTGAACATTGTGGAAACCAGAAGTATCCGAGGTTGAACGGGAAACAAGGGGTGAAAAACCAGTGAAACCAACCTGCGATAATAAGAGATAGAAAAGTGAAGAATGTAAGCCGTAAATAATATTTAGCTCTGAAACCGAGTCCATGTTTTGCCGAAGGTGGGAGCCAGTTAATACCTGTCAAATTATGTTAAAAATAATTCCACAAAAATTTCAAGGAAGTTTTGTTTAAGCTGTTAATTTAAATTTTACCATTATTCCGATTCTCAAATTCAATACACCAGTTGAAATGCTCTGCAATATCGTAGCGCTTTTGGTAATGAATTACAAATACTGGGACGGTAACGGAACCCGAAACCAAGTAAAATGTTGACTCGATTGAGTGTGCAAAAGTCAAGCTTTTATAACCAATAAAATACTGCGTCCAGACTGCAATATAAAACAAAATTGAAATCAAACTTTTCACCAGAAAAGCCTTCTTATTTTGTTTGGAAACAATAAGCTCCTGGAAGTTTTTAGAAGGGTTGTAAAGAACTGTTGTAATTTTCCCAAAAGCCTTAAAATTAAAAAATGCATTGGGAAGCAAATTTTGTGCGAGGAGCATAGCTCAGAATATAATTTTTAAAAAAACTTGGAACTAACGGGCATCCACGTTACTCTTACGCAAGTGAGCAAAAACTACTTTGTACGGTTGCTAAGTTTTTAACATATAAAGATTTTAAGGTATTGATTTACCGCGACTTCGGCATTTTCCTCCTTCCTCCTCGCAAATAAATATGAAGGATCGAAAGAAAAATGAACTGGCGTTCTGTGCGTTTGTTGGTATCAAATCGCTTTTGTGTTAATACTGGGTTCAAAATTTATGAAAATATTTTGTGCTTCCTGACCATTGTCTTTTATCAAATGTCTAATAGCGAGTAAATGTATGCACTTTGAACTTTATATTTTAAGCAGTAACACGCCTGTGTCTTTGCATGCACCTGGCGAATCATTTAGTAGTGACAATCAATAAATTCTTAATATTCATGAGATTACACGGTGAGGGAAAACTGATACCGATACTGAAAATTTTATGTTGCTTTCAGAAGCTTAGATAGTTGGCAAGATAAACTCACGCCCAAGGTTTACAGGAAAAGTTGAACTAAAAGTTATGATTCTTTCAATCCTTTATCAGATATTTATCTCCTGGACATAATCAAATATTTACACATGAATACGTCAATACAGCCGATTCTACATGAAAGCGGGTGTTTGTGCAATACGCTTCGATGTCGCAGAAATTCCAAAAATAAATTTAAAATATTTGATGTTCGATAAGTTGCTGGACAAGCTTTATGTCAATAATTTAGAATATGCTGACGTGTTAACTTAAATTGAGATAAAACATTGTCTAACATGGCAGTAAACACTATCAGATTCCAGCGTAACAAACGGCTAGGCTTTTAGTGTGGAAAACGGATTTTCCATTTAAAATTTAAAAAGAATTCGGACTATGGAAAATATAGATGTATCAAACTATTCTCTGAATAATAAGATTTTAAATAATTTATGATTTTTCCGGGACGGGCTAGAAAGGTTTTTTCATAAGATACCAGCACACACACACCGATACATTCATTTCACTTCATGTCATGCCATGGCTCAAGATCTCTGTATTTGACAGTCTCTTAACTCGAGCCTATGAAGTATTCCACGGCGATGAAGATAACCTGGACACAATTCATCGCTTAATGTTTGCAAAAAACAGATATCCCGTATCGTTTATCCAAAACAGAATTAGAATTCAAAAAGAGAGATATACCAAAAGACAGTTTCCAAGTAGTGCTCCAAAACATTCTACCACGAATTGTTCAACCAAGGAATCTTGGCAAAATGGTTACCCGTATCGTGATCAGCATTAAAAACTGGTCCTAGATAACCGAATTTGAAGCGACTTGGTGACATTATTCTGAGCCTTTGTTTGTAAGTTTAATAATAAAAAAGCGATAGCTAAATAGCAAAAGAGCCGCTGTAAATACGATATAGAGACGCCGATTTTATTGGTATTGTCAGGATCCGAGGAAGAAGACTACTTTCAATAAAGTCGATAAAATTAAGAAAATAATTTTTGTTGTTAACTTAGAGCTAAGAAACGAAATGTTTGTCATTTTTCTTCCTTTCATGAGACTATGTAAAACTATGAATTAATGTGAACCGGTGCAAGTCGGATTGTTCTCTCTTACGGTTTTGTTCTATATAATTTTGTAATGTTAAAAGTTGAGATGGGACATAAAAGATCCCAGTCTCCTATTTAATTAACGGCACTTTGGCTAGGTGACTTTGAGAGGGAGAAAAACTCCCAAGCGTCCCTTTTCTGTGCGCCGATTGGCTAAAGTAAGCTCAGCTCACTAAAAGTTGGAGGAATCTTCTACTCTTCGCGTCACCTTGCCAAAATTGTGTACGGAGCTTCTCTCCTCTTTACTCTGGCTCTTTTGACCTGAAACTTGTAACGTGTTCTCCAGAGATCGTGAAGTAAACTCTGTTCTTGTTCTCTCATTTGCTTTAATGTTAACCTACCTGGTAGCTGCGGTAGTAAAGCCAGAATAGTTTACTTAAGCATTTTCGTTAAACTCAATCAACTCAAACTCAATTTAATCAATTAGCAAGTTGAAAATTGTGATAAAATTTGCTAGTTTCACAATATTTCGCAGTTTCTAAAAGTCGACAATTTATTCGCTGCATCATTTGTTGTTGTTTTTGGCATAAAAAAGCCCATCTCAGCACTGTGATTGACGTTTGCACTATCCTGTGATTTCCGGACCGAAAAGAACTCTGAAAGTGGTCAATGTGCGTGGCTCAAAAAAATTTGTAAATTTTCATCATAGCCGTAACAGATATAATAATGATAACGATCAATAATGGTCACGAAATACGATACATGAAGATATTGATTTTGTTCGACGACGATAAGTGGTGTTGAAAGGGAGAAAATGAGGTTTTTCGATTTTCCGCCAGAGGGAGCTAAGTACGCAAAAACTGATTATGGGAAAGCGATTTTCTCGCCAAGTCCATTCGAATGAGGTATCACATGGCATATGGTTTCTACGTGAACATGTTGATGACCCCTGACCCCCGGGAGGAGGGGTTAATCGATTTGGTTGAAAATCAATAGGGTTCTTTTCTACGCTCTATGGAGCCACTATACCAAATTTCAGCGAAATCGGTCAACGCGTTCGGGAGTTATCGTGTTGACAGACGGACGGACAGACAAACATGATAAAGTCAATACTTGCTTTCTGCAAAAAAAAATCAGTTAAATTTGAACAAAAATATTTTCAATTGTAAAAAAACAAAGTCTTTACCCATACAACTTGAAACGATTTATTTTTTAAAATATTGATCTTCAATGCTAATAAATCAGATAAACTGATAAAAAAGTGCCAGCGTGAGTAATTGATCCAAATTTCACGCCCCAACTTCGTCGGAAATTAAAATTATAATATTTGAACACATTAGACGCAGATATTTGAGAATTTATGAACATATTTTTACTTATGCGCCAGAGGACATATCCTGTTTATAAATTAAATATACGAAAATGCTTTATTCATCAATAACTTTCGAATGAATGTCCTATGTTCATTCAGCAAAATTTGGTCGTTATAACGATATTTAAAGGTTGCCGTTAATCATTGATGTCCATTTTCAAACTTATCTTAGCTTGGATGATCAATGTTTCATTGCAAAAATCAGAATCAAAACATCGTTTAGTCAGGAAGTTGTGAAAGTTGTGAAAAAACCGGTATAACGGTCAAACTGTTACAAATTTTGAAAAATCCTTATGTGGCAAATAATCAGCATTAAAAATGCGTTCGAATGGACAGGACCACGACTCAAGCAAAAAAATGGCCACAGAGATCGAGACCATGCCAAATCTAAATGCCAAGTGTTTATAATGCTGATAACATATTGCGTATAAGCACTAACCTACTAACGTTTACCAAAAATCATGTAGTGTCCTCAAAACAAGGTATTATGC
Source organism: Willowsia nigromaculata (assembly GCA_034700605.1). Taxonomy (NCBI): domain Eukaryota; kingdom Metazoa; phylum Arthropoda; class Collembola; order Entomobryomorpha; family Entomobryidae; genus Willowsia; species Willowsia nigromaculata. Next base: position 7,542 of record JAQIXX010005652.1, on the reverse strand, counting down.
AAACATAAATTATACCGCCGCGGTGTCTGTTCGTCTGTCTGTCTGTCCGTCGCCAGTTCTTGTTTGCACAATAACTTCCGAACGGAAACAAAATTTTTGAATTCTGTTTTTTGAAATGGCTTTCCCATCATCAAAGCTTGGATAAGATGGACATTATCATTATATTTTACTATGTAAGCGACTTTGTTCGGAAAAGAACGGATTGTACTGAATGCCAAAGGTAGTAAAATATTTAGATGTTTCTCTCAGTTTCCATTAAGCATCCTACCCACACAACTTTAAATCGCGCTTTGATTAAACTAACCAATTGGAACAAAATGACTTTTGCTTGCCCTTCCTTGCTAAATGTTTTATTCAATACATTAAGTATGATGGCTACTTAACGCTTTCCTGATATAGTGAATATGAAATATTCATCGGAAAAGATATATTCCCCTTTACTGAAATTTCCTTCTAATGGAGATACACTTACATACTAAGAATATTAAATTTATGCTCGTCTATCTGAATTCATAGGAGGATTTACAATCGAATAATTTTGTATTTTTCTTACCATGACGATAGTCAGTACTAATATTATAAACTTATACCATATGCTTTTAAATGGAAAAAGGCAAAAGCAAGTTACGTATACAACTGAATTTACACGTGACAACTTAAAGCGTACAAAACCCCAAGTACCACTTTAGGTTCCTCAAATTCTTTACCAACAGTGTCAACATTTATTCATTTTTCGTTATTCGGTAAAGACGTGGTTCGACGCCACGACGTGACCACGACTAATCATATTTTGTAATTAATCTTAAATGTTGCGAAATTCTGAAATATAAAATGTCGACCTGAACATGATTGGCTTATTTTTATATTTAATAGATCAAACCTGGAAAAGATCTTAATCCTTCTCTGGAAAAATATGTCAAGTATTTATCTTAAGAAATTACTATATTGTACTATGTAAGCGATTTTGTTCGGAAAAAAAGAGACTGTACCGAACGGCAAAGCTAGTACAATATTTAGATGCCTGTCTCAGTTTCCATCAAACATCCTACCCACACAACTTGATATCGCGATTAGATTAAACTACACATTTCGAGCATAATGACTTTCATTTCCCTTTCCTTGACAAAAGTTTTATTCAATACATTAGGTATGTTGACTACTTAACGCTTTCCCTATATAATGAATATAAAATATTCATTGGAAAAGATATGTTCCCTCATACTGAATTTCTTTCTAATGGAGATTACACATACTAAGAATATTAAATTTATGCTCGTCTTTCCGATTTTAAAGAAGGATTCACATAAAAGTAATTAATTATTTTGTATTTTTCTTTCCATGAGGACAGTCAGTACTAAGGTTATAAACTTTTACCATGTACGACGACGTGATCACAACTAATCATGTTATGTGATCTATCTAAAATGTTTCGAAATACTGATATATTAAATTATGACCTGAACATGATTGGCTTGCTTTTAAATTTAATAGATCAAAAGTGGAAAAGATCTTAATCCTTCTCTGGAAAAACATGTTAAATATTTATGATAAAAAATTAGTATGTTTTACTAAGTAAGCGATTTTGTTCGGAAAAGACGGGGTTGTACTGAATGGCAAAGGGAGTGCAATATTTAGATGCCTGTCACAGTTTCCATTAAGCATCCTACCTACACAACTTTCAATCGCGCTTTGATTAAACTAACCACTTGGAACATAATGACTTTTGCTTGCCTTTCCTTGACAAATGTTTTATTCAATACATTAAGTATAATGGCTATTTAACGCTTTCCCTATATAATGAATATAAAATATTCATCGGAAAAGATATATTTCCCTATACTGAATTTCTTACTAATGGAGATTAAAATATTAAGAATATTAAATCTATGCTGGTCTATCTGATTTTTTAGGAGGATTTACATAAAAGTAATTAATTATTTTGTATTTTTCTTACCATGACGATAGTCAGTATGAAGGCTATAAACTTATATCAAATGCTTCTAAATACAAAATAGCAAAAACAAGTTACGCATATAACCGATTTTGCACGTAGCAGCTTAAAGCGTATAAAACCCCAAGCCCACTTTTGGTTTACTTAATTTCTTTGGTAACAGTGTCAATATTTATACACTTTTCGTTATTCGGTAAACACGTGGCTCGACGCCAAAACGTGACCACGACTAATCATATTCTGTCATCTATCTAAAGAGAAGAGAAATGTGGAAAGATAAAATATCGACCTGAACATGATTGGCTTGCTTTTATATTTAGTAGGTCAAAAGTGGAAAAGTTCTTAATATTTCTCTGGAAAAACATGTTAAATATTTATCATAAAAAATTAGTATATTTTACTATCTAAGCGATTTTGTTCGGAAAAGAAGGGATTGTACGGAAAGCCAAAGCTAGCACAATATTTAGATGCTTGTCTCAGTTTCGATTAAGCATCCTACCTACGCAACTTTAAATTGCGCTTTAATTAAACTTCGATTTCGAGCATAATGACTAATGACTTTTGCTTTCCTTTCTTTGCCAAATGTATATTTAATGCATTAAGTATGATGGCTACTTAACGCTTTCCTGATATAATGAATATAAAATATTCATTGGAAAAGATATGTACCACTATACTGAATTTGTTTCCAATGGAGATAAGACATACTAAGAATAAAAAATTTATGCTCGTCTTTCTGATTTGATAGGAGGATTTACACGTAACAACTTAAAGAGTATAAAACCCCAAGCCCACTTTGAATTTTCTCAATTCTGCTTTTTTATCTTTCTACTTGTCTTCGACTGGAAAGCTTGCTCTATTTTACAGCAACGAATACAAACAAAAATGCTCCTTGCACAAAAGCTTTGTCATTTGGCTTTCTTATATTTTAAGTATTATGGGAAACTGACCAGTATTCTTCATCAGCCTTGCAAAAACTCTAATTTCCTTGTGGTATCAAAGAGAGACGAGAAAAAGTTTCTAGTCAAGTATTTCATTGCAGTTTTTTATTGCATTGGGGCATGGACTCAGCTCATTGTTAATTTGAGAACGTTGACGTTTTCGGTAACGGTTGAGACGATATTTTACTTGATTGTGATTACACATCATATCCCAGTTCTAATAAATATATACACTAAGCGGTTTGATATTGAAGAACACTTCAACTGGTTAATTCGTTTCGAGAAGAGACATAACAGTATAAAAATAATTTAATTAGAACAGCTTTAAATGTAGAATCGTTTGACATAAAGCAAAGATAATATTTGCTAATTGTGCTACTTTACAGATGAAAACTGAATTCCACCTGAGACTAAGCATGGGCTTGGTTTGAGAGTTCCGTACTATATGATCCTGGGTTTTTTAACACTTCCAGCTTCAGCGTTTGCTATATGGGTTCATTTACTTTTGATTCCATGTTTTCCATTAAATTTGGGATTTCGTTGGTTTCCTGAGTGTTCATCGCAGTATAGTGAACTCTCTGTATTCACACTAGTGTGGGGTCTGGTAATGCGACTCATCTCTGCATCCTTTGGTGCATCAGTATTTTGTTTTACAAGTGCAACCGCTATTTTAGCGTTGGTTCCATATTCAGGTTTGTTATGTTATTGCTACCATAATTATTTTGCAGTATTCAGACGATTATTAAAGGTTACAAATATCAATATGCACCATATTGTAAGGTTTTGGCGTGAAATTCAGGTTATCATAAATATTCATAATGGTATACATGGGAGCGTTTTATCAGTATCGTTGACATCCTTGTGCTCACCTGCTTCTATAGTTGGTCTATACTCTATACTTGGTAACTTTAGTAATCTCACAATGCCAGAATTGTTTGTGATTGGGTTGTTCACAATGGATACATGTTTAATGACAATAGAAGGTGATGGGGCTATAAAAGGAAATGTTTGTGTTAAATCAAAGGGATGTATAACCGAAATGAATCACATCAAGCTAGTAATGACTGGCAAGACAAATCGCTCATATTTCAGATCCTTGAATTATGTCAGTATTCATTTAGGGTCTAATTATTTTGATGAGCTGATTGCACTAAACATACAAAATTTTAACATCAATCAAACTGTCAGCTTACTTCTTATATAAACATAATTGCATTTGAGGCTTTGAAGGATTTATTGAGCTTATGGAAGGGTTAGAGTATGTAAAATTATTATTTTATTTAGTATATAATCCTTTCTTGACTAAAATTAATATCCTTACCTATAAATTCGAATTTTCCTTTCTTTCTTTCCTTTCTTCAATCACCTATTTGTTATTTCGATCTAAGTTTTTTTTGCTTAAATTGCAAAACCGCACTACGCTAACATTTTGACAGAGTATTTTCTCTTTTCAAGATAAAATAAAGAATGCACAAAATATGTTGGGCAAATTGAACAACCGAAAGGTTAGAGAGTGTTTTAAAGTTGTATGTTAGTTATAATGCACCGGAAAATCTGAAAACTTTGGGGATATTGATTACAACTGTACAAAAAATATGGGACGTTGTAGCTATTATTCTGAACATTTAATAGAATATGTAGGAATACAAAATTAGCATCACAAAATGCTCCATTTTCGACCAGTATTTTGTTGGATCAACACCTCTTGCCTAACTTGTGTTCATGTAATTTGTTTTTTTGGAGTTACCAAAAATAATATTCATATGGCTTTCATAAGACAGCATTTAGTTCTAAATTAAAAAAATATATAGTACTCACAAAATGCTGTCTTATGAAAGTTGGACTGATATTGTTTTTGTAGCTCTCAAAACACAAATTACATGAACAATAGTTAGACAAGAGGTGTTGTTCCAACAAAATACAGTTCAAAAATAGAGCATTTCGTGATGTCGTTCTTACTATATACCTTATTTAAGTGTATATCCTATATACGACAAAATAATACCTATAGAAAGATGTTGATGATGATGCGATTGTTTAGTGTTAAATATGTTTATTCTTCCAAGCTTTTGAAGCCTTCATCAGGGCAAAATGAGACACAGTCAAAACCATACCTGCTATAAAATATTGAAGTGTAACAAAATGTATTAATGAATTTGAAAATATGAATATTAATATAAAGCGAAGTGGTCAAATATTCTACTGGTATTTTAGGATCAAAAAACTAAAGATATACTTTTTTCATCTTTGTAATCAGATCATGGCTTCATCAGCAAAAAAACTCATGCAATATATCCCTTATTTTCCTTGACCAATTTGCAACTGAACTTAATGAGATATATAGCCAGTAAACACAATAAGGTTTTTTTAAAATTTTCCCAACAGAAGAAGGTGAGCAAAAACTTATGAAACTGATAGATAGATGTAATAAATTTTGAATGAAAAGTCAATCTAAGGGATAAATTGTTAGATTAAGTTAAAAGTTCAGTTTTGATTTTATTTGTAAATTCAAACGTGTACCAATCCGTATCAGAATCAATATTATTATTTTTTAGCCTTCCTTTAAATTTTTTGACACAGGGGCATACTATATGCAGTGCGTTGGTTTTGTGCACCTACACTATTATGTATTGGTTTGTGTAAATTTTTTGAAAAAGCACCAGCACCAGTAGTAATAGGATTGCAAGTTTACATTAAACTACCATTTAGCAAAATGTCAGCAATATTTATTACAATTCGATACAGCTCTAACAAAAACAAAAACTTACAGTTTGGTTGATTTTGAAATCCATTACACTCAGGGATATTGACTGATCAACATAATTTGTTCACTGGCGAATATTTATGGATTTAAAAGATCTTAAATCTTTATTCTTGCATAAATAGTTGCTAATCAGGTTTACGTAGCCCAAGTACACATAAACAAACAAGTAGAGAATGCGGTTGCAAATACTGCAAAAATTTGGAAGCCGAGCTAAATATGAATTTCTATTCTTACATTCCATTATTATTAAATGTTTTGCTTCTAATTTAAATCATTTAAATCGTATAAATTAGCGTTTTAATCAAAAAGGTGTGGATTTCGAAAAAATCCTAAATTTTTGAAATTTAAGTTTGTAAGTTTTAAACGAAATCAAAATATTTGTCATGAAATCTCGTAAAATTTCAAGGAATTCCAAATAGTATAAACAAAATTTTGTATATTGAAAAAGAAGTATAAACTTAAGTTTGTGGATTTTGAAAGAATCCCAAATACTATAAATAGAAGTTTTAAATGTGTAAATTTTGAAGGAAAGTCAAATATTAAAAAGAAAATTTAGAATATTCTAAGGAATCTAAATATTTTCAACACAAGTTTGTAAATCTTTTAAATTCTAATATTTTAGGTAAAACCTTGTTAATCCGAAGGGAAACATCAATATTTAAAACCCGATCACGAAATTTTTTTGAATTTCAAAGTCAACTTGAACTCGTTAGAAATCAAACAAACGTCTAAACTATTTCAATATGTGGCTGTTTTTCCACTAATAGATCAAAAGTCAATAGAAGAAAGGTTACGAAAGTTGGAAATGTAGCCTAAGAGGACATAAAAGTATTACAAATATGAAAGTATCATTTATGTTTCGGGTAACATAAAAGAATCTCACATTACATATACCTTTTTTCATTATTATCGTTTATTCAAAGCTAATGCCATTGGTGTATCATATGAAGTAAAGTCACATTATGTTATTAATAATGAAACTAGAGGGGGAACCGACCCATGGAAGCAACTATCGGATACTATTGAAAGCGATAAACCGACGAACAAATGAGGAGATTGATTTTCTTCGACGACGATAAAGTGGTGTTTAGGGAGAAAATGGAAGAAAAAACGCGGTTTCCCATCATAGGGAGCGTCGTACGCAAAAACTGATTACAGCAAAATGATTTACTCGTCAATTTACTGCCAGGTAGGCCGCTGTGACAAAGGAAAATACTGTTAAAAAGTAGTACATAGTTCACACTTTAGGTACAATGTTACTGTTAAATATTGTTGCTCACCCAGGAGCCTTCTTAGTGTTGGTATTGGGGATTGATTATACCTTTCATATTTAGTCTTAACAATTCGGAAATTATATTTATTTTTGCTTTATTATGCTGGATTAATCAGGTTTCCTACAAATTTTGTATTGGTTTAACCACTGCATATACTTTTCATTTTTTTGAGTTTTTACTTCAAGATTAGGAAGTAAATTATTCCACCTTTCTTGAAGATGAACAATTCCCAAACCTTAACACACTTAATGGTAATTCGATGTACTTACATACAGACTTGTGATTATCCCCATTGCAAAGCACACGCCATAGCACCTTTTCCACTAGCTTTTTAAGGTTATCAAGATAGTTCCTAGAGTCATCAGAAGATGACGTGTAATGTGATGTACTTTGTTTAAACGTATCAAGGAAGTACTGGACTACTACTTCCAACTGCTTTTCGATGATGCATTGATTTCCTTACACACAAAATTGTCCATGCATAATAGCGTAGCTTATGACATTCATCATACCTATCATGATAACATCGTGCACTCAACGTTTCTTTCGGTTACACTCAGAAAGTAGTGGCCTGATACTTCCAAAAGCTCCCCCGCAGCTTGAGAATGTGGT
>JAQIXX010005651.1:0-13605 GCA_034700605.1 Willowsia nigromaculata | reverse complement strand
GATGGATGGCTTGGACCAGGTTCGCTATGTTCTAAACTAACATCAGCTTTCCTACCGGAGTAACACAGAGTCACTACCGATGACAGTCTCTAAATCCTGATAATGTGTACTATCTGGTACACTTCTTGTTCTAGCAGAAGCTTCTGAGCTCTCTGTTAGCCGTGAAACTGAAACACTTCTATATAGCAAGCCAACTTCGGCTCTATTACAAATCTCTAGCCCTTAAATTCGGGGTTGACTTGTTTTATTTATTTGGACGCACGTCTTTCCATGCAGTAACAACGGCGAAAACTTTTTTGTTAATGCATTACCTTCAAAAAGCATAAAATTTGTGCATGTGTGTGCATGCTTTGTCAGTAGTTAGAATAAGCAACAAAAGCAAAACGTGAAGTATAGTGAGTGCATATGAGTTTATAATGAATAGGTATTATGCATACATATAAGTTTGGAAAGATGTGTTATAAATGGAAAAATTGAGAATTTATAATTATATTAGGTTTGAAATAAAAATGAATTAACTTTGAGTTTAAAAAATGAAATTGAGTTTTGGCATTCATCCAGAATAAAATTTTAACTTTTAGAAATCGCAACAAAAATAATTGAATTGAGATTTTAGTTCTCTTCGTTGAATGATTTTCGATTTAAAAAATTAGTTTTACAAAAGGGCGATAACTGTTGCTGTTATCTAAAAAACAATTTACATGTGTAGGTTAAGTACAGGTATGTGCCTTAACTTGTCTATTTACCTCCTGAAGTGGCGGTAAGAAGATTAAGATGCTTAAAATGTTTTTTAATCTCTTGTATGAATTGACTCTTTTTATGGGATGAATGAAATCTTTGTATGTAGGCCAAAACGACTTTAAGAAAAGAGCGCATAACCAACTTACAAATGGTTATCGCTAAATAAAATGTTGTTTCTACTTTATTTAAACCACTCCGATCAGCACTGACTCCCACGGCTGTCCGATTTTTTAAAATTGTGGTTATCACTTATACACTCAATATGATTAACCACTTTAACGCATTCCTATTCCCAGAAGCAACAACTCGAGCAGGACCCTCTTGTTGATCGCCTACCTAGTAATTTTTGGTGGTTGCCACTTAAACCATGTGAATTTACATGAATATTGATTGTCATGTATTCATTCATCCTAACTTATTTACATAGGTATAGCAAAACAGAGGAAATAACTGTTGATCTAAAGAGCTTTCGGGTTTGAACTACAACATTGATGAAAAAAGTTTAATTTAAGATGATGGGCATGCAATACTAGGTTATCAATGACGGTGTGTACATAATGCCATTAATCATAAGGATGATAAAGTAATTGTGTAACTAAAGCCTAATATCATAAAATTTCCGTCGTGAACCATATGGGCACAACAATATGAACCCGTTATTTGGATTCGTTCTAATACTTGCAATCATTTAAACTTTATAAGTACCATGCATTAATTGAGTTTATTTGAAATGATCACCATGTGTTCATTCATCTTATCCTATTTACATAGGTACTTAAAAAGAGGAAAAAACTCCTATCTTAAGTTTTAAAGATTTCCAGCTGTCGGATGTGAACTCTTTAACTTGTAACCATGATACTGATTCTAAGTTCAAGTTTATTGAATAGGTTAACATGCTTCTAAGAGAATTGGTTGATCAATGACCTATTTACAATTTGTCTTTGATCATAAAATGAATGTGATAAAACTATTGCACTACTTGTGCATTTTAGTGATGCAAACATGATGACATCAATGTCATCACACGCATTGGCGTATGTCACGAATGATTATTTTGTATCCACCTGCTTGGACCTCATCCCGAGTTTGGTTTCCATAACAGTAATTTAATTGAAAACGTGCAGCGGTACCTTGTATACCTTTGCTCCAAATTACGGAAGCATCCAAAGGTTTTTATTTGATACTTTTGGAATTGCCTCGAAAAAATACTTAGCTCCACTCGGAATTAAGCACCCTTGTATTATGTCACACATTTGTAACACATGCACTGGTGACCAATGGTCAAATAGTGTTGAGACTGGTTTGCATTTATACATTACGACGCACAAATCTGAGCAAGTAGTAAACAGAATACTCCTCATTGCATTGTCGCTTAGGTATTGCTACTATTTTAATAGTTGATCATAGTGGACGTATAGTAAATTTGTATCAGTAGAGTAATAAATAAACGCTTTAAATGCCTTTTTTTATATTTTTGTGACTAGCATTCAATGCATGGCACGTGCATAGATTATAAAAGGGCTCACCGAGATTTTGATTTTGTACGCATGAATATTTGAACTGAAATATTGATATATAGGATACCCTATTAGGGAAAATTGATAATGAAAAGGAGTAACTAGTGTAAATTACGAGTGATGTAGCAGTGCCTATAAAAAATTGGATTGTGAAATTTTTAAAGAAACGATACTTTTGCTCTCACTTTGTACGGTTTTTCATGATCCAGTCTTCCAAAAAGGTGTTTGCCTAGTAAAGAGCATGTATAACTTTAATGTATAATTCAATACTATGTTTATTTTACTAGAAATATGTATCTATAATTACTCTAATTATACATGTTTCCTTTTTATATATACGTTGCCTTAACAGTGATTGCTGTAATGAAAACTGTAGTTTTTGAAGCAAGACTTAACTTTATACAAAATGGGTTCCATACAAACAATATGCATTTCTGTGTAAAATGTATTTCACGACATGCATATCTAGTGGTACTTTTTTGCATTGTTTTAATCTTTGTCTCAAGATAATATTCTCCATTAGATTTATAAAAATTCATCGGAAATAAATTAGATAAATTTTTAGTACTCAAATAAATGATTTAAATTTTTTTATTTCAAATTCATATTCATTGCAAAATTTCATATAAAATGTCGAAGTGGATGTCATGAGCAACACATATGAACAATTGGGGGAAAATCGGGAACTTTCCAAAATTGTGAATAACTTTTATTACTGTGATATTTAAGAGTTATTACCGGGGTGAGGAACATTTATCTACAGTTCAATGAAGAGGTACTTTTTTTAGTAGTAAATTAGTAAGCACTGACAAGAAAAACATTGAAATTAAAAAGGATGACACACCTACATTTACTCAATTTGATAATAAAAAATATTTCAAAATAAGCGCTCTGTTCAGTTTAAAGTTTAAACTAATTATTTACGTCTATTTGTGACCAAGGATGACAAAGAATGCTACTTCAGCGTTCCAATTATTAACAGTTTTTTATGAGAATTTTTTGTTCTTCCATGCCGCATTTAAGAAAAATCTGGTTCAAATTCAAATGGCTTTTTTCAAATTTTCTTTGATCATCAATTTTCCTCTCATCGGCCACTCAAATCATCAGATAAAATATTACGGCTACTTGAATATCTAATTGAGCCTAACATGTGATGATCACCAGAATCTAATGTTTCACTGAAAGGTTGGGGCCTCCCGAAAATGCTCTCTGGCCGTACAATTTTACTATCAATCGCTGGAATCTATACTGAATGGATGAATCCAACCGTTGAGTCGACATAACCATTTGAGCATTACATGGCATTACATTTTGTGATTTCAGCTCAGTTTATAAAACATAAATGTATATGTTTAAGAATTATAGCAATGAAAAACTAATTTCACGCAGATATGAGGAATATAATATAAGTTGGTTTGGTTGGAATGCCAGACGTCATATTATTAATAAAGCCATAATGTTTCACTTTATCAATACATTACTACTTCATTGATACAAATTTGTGCATCTTTTTTTACTATACTGCATACAGTAAAATAAATATTGCTTCGTGCATTCGTCTTACCACTTGTGGTTGAGGCAGCTGTGCTTTACTTACTTATTATCAAGGTCTGGCATCGCAAACAAACAGATACAAGATAATCTTGTGCATATCCATTTTAATACACACATATTGAATGAATTATATTAATTTTATTTAATAACCTTGTTGGAAATAGATACATGCAACCAAAACACGATTACAGAATTGCTTATAACAAGTACGTGTGGTCAATAAAATACATTATGTATTCCTTAACATTGAAAATATTTTGCATGAAGAAGATATTAATGCAGAGTACTTTTCATAAGCATTATGGAGATTTGTGCTCCAGTGTTTACTCCACTTTTTTAAAGTTTGCTTCCACCATCTCCATTTAACTTTTTCTCCACAGCTGGAAAAATCCATCGTTAGAAAATAGAAATTCGCAATTTAATTATGAATTTAATCAGTTTCTGAGATACTACTCAGCGTAATAAAAAAGGATTTGATTTTAAAAATAGTACTCAGTTTGCGTTTAAAATAAAATAGGTGATTATCCAAAACTTCGACATCTGTCATGAGTCAGAGTACACTGTCATGCGTCAGAAAGGTATAAAGTATTAGAATGTTTTCTGTTTAAACGTTCCAAGTTCATTTTTGCTCATTTTTTTTAGCTTGTTCTAAAGTAAGTAAAATGTGTATATATAAATTAGTTACTAACGCCTATAATAATAATTATGGATTAGATAAAGAAGCCTTTGGCTGTCGTAACCAATTTCCCTTTTGAAATGGAAGGCAGCCACCTTATTAATCGGTGAAATGGAGAATTTTCTGGAGCAGGGGTAGTATTAAATTACATAATGGAACAACAATGAGGATTCATACGGAAATTATCACATTTCTTAATGAAAATCAACAGGTGATAAAATAAAATTTTAGTGCAACTTTTAATATATTTGTGCTGTATGAAAATGGAAAGTTATTTCATATATCATGTTGCAACAAAGTAGATTCACAAATTACAAGGCTGAATCTTTGAAACTGGGAGAAGCCGTAACTTGACCTGACAATTGTTTTTGTTGATTATACAGAAAATGAAGATTTTTAAACTGCTGGGTGAAATATTTACCCATCGTTTAATTGGCAACTTACAAGGCTACTGACAAGATGAAATACTGTCTAAATAGATGTCATGACAACCAGGTCTTGTATTGATTTTATTGTTATACAGTTCACAGCAGATATGTGATCATTAAAGGGAATATAAAAGTGATATGGGAATCCGTGATTGCTACTCGCAATGTGGTAAATGAGTAAAAAAGTAATTTCACTATTAACTGTGCTAAAAAAAGATAACAATAACTCAAAAATGGAAGAAATCTAATTTTCAGATGAGCTAAGATGACGTTACAGATAATAGTTACAGCAAAAGGTACAATCTTTCACTAAAAATATGGCACCAGAAATTCGATGTTTCGGTTTTGTAAAGATAATTCTGAAAGAAAAACGTATTTTTTAAACAGTAGAGTAAATATAGCAAATTATTAGGTATCCTTTAATTATGAATATGGTATTTTCAAAAAACAAAGGATGACTGGGATGTCTGGTGAAATCAGAATTTGAAAAGATGCATAAAAGTTATCTTATAATTAAGTATGTAGAAGAGTACTGTATTTGTTATTGCGTATTCGTTAATCAATTTAGTTTTGTCATGCAGCTGATAACGTAACCCACCGACCGGTATGAATTCCAAACCAATCAGTTCCGGGATCCAACTTAAATAATTTAGTTCAGTTCAAATATTCGAGAATACAAATCCTTATTAAGAAATTTGTGTAATGATTGAAACGGTTTAATATCAAAAATATATCTAGGGAAAGAAGCAAGAATATTGTTGTGGATTAAGTTAATTTGTAAATATTTTCCCAGTGGACCAAATCCAATAACTGAATTATTTTCTTTTGTGGCTCATACCCAATGAGAATCAACTGTACATAAATGATAAGCCAATAATATCTGGCAAGTTTTTATAATATAAGAATTTAGGTATGCTTAAATGCAAACATACATTTCGGTTAAAAGGGACGACAAGCATTATATCTGTGAGGGTATTTCATGTGTTTCTGGTCGTGCACGATTAGAGCTAAAAGCAGGAAAATTCCTACTAATGTATTAGAATGATGTATAGCGGAGTGAAGTATTCCTACTAATTCCTACTAATGTAAAGTAGGCTACTTATCCACTAATATGCTGTACACAGCAACCGACTAATTGTCACCTACAATGAATAGTTAAATTCATATCAGCGCTGGTTTTGAAGCTACTGATGAAAAGTATTAACACTTTAAATGGCAAGGTAGCCACAAGCTTTCATTTCACATTGCGTTGTATTGAAATACTACTTATCATTCAATGTGATTTAAAATTCAAATTCTGACAATGTGTAATCGTGACATAATGATTATTTAACCACACCGTCATGTTTTTATGTCTGCCTACGTTTTCATGTACAATAACACTACAATAGATTATTTGGTTGTCTTTAATGTTTAACAAACGCTTAAATGTTTATACATTTCGTAATGCCATTCAGGCAGATTACACTTATAAAAATGAAAGTTACATAAATGCCTGAGGTATGCTGGCTTTTGAAAAATGTATTTCAAGATGATGATCAGCTTTCACACACATTACACATACTCTTTCTTGATCGCACCCGTTTGGTACTTTCATTGATTGACAATGTTGGGAAGTCACATTAAGGAAAGGGAAGGCACATTGCTTAGAATGTTCGAGTAACAAATTCATAACTTTTAAGTGAGTGCGAAAGGTAAATTACGCTATAATAAGTAGCGCCCAGATAACATAAATTGATTAAAAAAATTTTGCCTGAGATATTAAAAGCATGTACGTACTCAAGCCCGCTTCGGGTTATGAAGTCGCCCGTACCGCCAAGCGCAGTTTGCAATTTAGCAAATTGAAAAATATCTCAGTCAATTTGAAGTATTTGGAAATTTTACTTCCATAAGCAGATAATTGCTTGTGGAATTTTTTGTCAAGTACCCGTGACCCGTTGTATATACAACGCAGTCTTCAGAAAAGCAATTTGAATTGTAATGTTTGACGCAGAACAAACACACCACCTTACTTAATACCATAATTTTTATTTCTTATTAATATTTCTTCACTGGGGTATTGTACTTGCTTCTTTGGTTTGGTTGGAATAATTCTTCCTTCTAAAATTTTTGATGGTGCTGACTTTCGGTCCGTTGTTTAGATATTCCCGAATAGTCGGATGTTTTGGTACTCAAGTTCCCCTTCCCGTTAAGGGCCACCAAATTTGAAGAAAACAATATATTTTGGAATAAGAGTTTAATTTATTAAATAAACGCGCACAAACGATTACGAGAACCAGAATCCTTGCTGGTACAATACACCAGCTATTTATACAGATCTAATATAATGCTAAGTAAAACAGTGGAGAGGCTATTTTCCTCAGTTACTAACATATATAAGTTTACAAGTTCGAGACTATTCAACGTTAACTAAATGGCGTGGCCATTCTACGATTGCAAATATATAGTAAGAGAGAGTGAAATGAGGCTGACCTCATTACTAATTAGCTTAGCTTATCTTGGAAGAAGTTGAATGAAACTCAGTCACACGGAATTGAATCAAAACAGGTATGGATTGAAATAATTGAGTAATTGATATTAAGCTTATTATTTACATATTGCGTATTATAATTAGTCTTCTTACAAATATATAAGCAGCATGTAAAAGTCAGGTGGCAGTGTAACATACCAAAATTATCAAGATTTTTATTTTGGCTGGAATGTGTTCATAAAATTTAGATTGACTTTTCATATGGATGAAAATCCAGTTTTAAAAGATGTGAAATGCGAGTGAAGAAAAGTAAAATTTCACAACAGAAAAGTAAACTTGCTCATACATACATAGGTTCAAGCATTTAGATATTCTTCAGACTGATTATATGTACATGGCAAGTTATGAATTTTAAAAATTACCAGTTGACAATATTTTCCCTGTGAGAAAGAGCTGTGATGTAATCCCTTTCGTTATACACATAGGACGACTACATTTTCTTCTCTTTGAACTGAAAAAACTTAAGGCTTGAACCCAATATTAGTGATAAAGTACATAACCATTTTTCAAAATAATTTTGATGGAAACAACGCTAAATATGAACTGGTATCATATACTCCTGAATTGAAATCATGTTTCAAAATAAAAGAAGTCTAATTATGCATTTAAAAAAAGAGTAAATTTGTTGTTTTTTAAGGATAGAAAATATTCATATTGGTTTCCAAATGAGTGATTATGAAAATGTTACTTTCGCACATTTTTATTCAGTTTCATGATAATAAGTTTTAAAGATCATTGATGAAGAAAAATAAGAAAAATCAGATCTAATTGCATGGATTTCATCTTCATCCTATGTATAGTTTCACCATTCAAGCTTTTCTTTGTTCATCTCCTTTCATTTCATCTTCCAGTCAAATCATCGCATAAAACAGTGAAGGCGGACTACATATTCTATTGAGCCCAACACTTAATGATGAGTGTGAATGAAGCTTCCGCATAAAAACATGACCTGCATTTCTAGCTTTCTGGCCGCACAATTTTACTGCACTTGCAGCTTCCCAAGATCTAAGCGTAATACTATTCAAGTAATTCACAGCTCTAACTTCCTATATATTTTGTATTTACTTCATAATATAATCACATGTAGTTACTTATCGTTGCATATTGCATTCAACCCAACGTTTGTTGCTTGGTTACCTGTAAAAATTTATAGCACCGGTTTAGCACAGATTATCTTAAGACGAGGAAGATGCTGTGAGTTTTGTACCTGCAATCATGAATCATGATCTGTAACAACACGGGGAGAAAAGCCTCTGATGCGCAAAGACCGTAATGAACGAAGAGAATACTGGTTTTGAAGTAGATGCATATCTATAAAAAGCAGCCCCATAAGTTCATCAATTTCCAGAGGATATTTTCATATAAACCCTTTAAAGTGCTGTCTTGAGCAAAACGCAATAATATATGTTCAGTGGATAAAACCACCTTCAAAAAAATTCAGAAAATTTTCATAATCTGCCTCCATAATATGAGCAGAGCTCATCAGCTTTCATATTAAAAAGCTTCACAGATTTTTTCATGTTTCCGGTCACTTTTTTATTATGCTGCGCCATTTTCTGATAGGCTCTCCACTTCTAGTCAAGTCCTTTTTCTTCTACAATCAAGACGTTAACCAAAAATCGGCTCTCATTAACTGAAAATAAATAGCTTTCTGTGTAAATATCGTTCTTTTTTTGTTTGTGAAGCAAAATATGTGATTTCTTTAAAATTGTGAGTTTATTGCCAGTAAAAACGCCACCTTAGGAAGCTTGGGAATTAGGGCCTGTCTTCTTGGGTAATTTTATTGCATAAGATTACATACTTTTTTGTTGATACTTCGTAAAAATTTGTGTTATTGCTGCGAAAATTTCCTGCACAAAAGCAAATTTTTTATGGACATATACACTGATTCATGGACTGTTTGTTAGCTTATGGGAGCAGTGAGGTTAACAGCCAGTTTCGTTTTCGAAATGAAACTTTGCAGTAATGGGAACCGTGCAAATGGGGAGCATGTGGCCAAAAGACCAAATTAATTGCGTACTTGGGATTACAATTAAAATTTCTTACCAGTGAAATTAGGACTTACCTTAATTGTAAGGAGGTAAAAACTAAGTTTGAATACAATTACTATAATATTTACACCAGTGTGAGTTCAATATGCATAGTTCAATATAATGCTTGTCATTTATATTACAAATGCATAACCTTTAAAATTACAATGTCGCTAACCCTTCCGTTTTTATGTTAGTGTTTACAGATGGCGAGAACAACGTAAAGATTTTGTTTAAGTTATCTTCTGCTGACAGATATATCCAATCAAGGATTAAAGTGGATTGAAAAAAAACAGGATGGAGAATCGATCGGAATAGATTTTAAAGCAAAAAGGTCTTGCTTTAATTTTGTTTTTACGTTCATCAGAGAACATTTGACGAAAAAAATATTGCCGAAAACTAATATTTAGAAACATATAACTACTAAAGTTTATGAGTAAAGCCGTATAGTTAGTATTTGCAATGTAAAAACCAATCTGATATTATTTCAATTTCTTTCATTAGTAAGCATAGCGTAACTTTCCAAATAGACTCTATGCGTTCTCATATTGAGATGATTAAGATGTCAAACACCAAAAAACTCATTATTGTTATTATTTATCTCTGGAATATGGATATCGCGAAGTCAAAGCATTTCTTGGAAATTGCTTAAAAATGTAGACGGCATATACCAATTAATTAGGTACTGTCATGTGACATACAAAAATAGTTTTATTGCTGAGAAAGTTTTTGCAGCTTCTCTAGAAAGGTTTTGTCACAACAACAGTCTTGTCAAAAACTCGTGTACTTGGAGTAAAAAAAGAACAAAAACGAGAAATATGAATTAAGGGGGAAAATGTTAGGGATTTGGTAATATTTATTGCCAAATGTTGTGACCATGACTGATTATTTAGTACTTCACCCTAAGAAGAATTTAACGCACAAAAATTTCATGCTTTCTAAATGCACAGTAAAATGTATTTTTTAAATACATTTATCATCCAGAGACCTTATATGAGCATTTTATAGGGAAGAATTGAATCTCCAGAAATCCTAGAAGAGCTGTAAAGTAGTTACTAGCATTCACAAGCGTAGATATGATACAGCGCCTGACCTGTATTTTCTAAGATTATACGTTTTTACTTGTTTGATAATTCCGTTTTCACTTTTCTGTTTCACTTTACGTGCATTCATATTGGGGTGTCACAATGTTTCTGACAACCCCTGGTTAGTATTATATAAAGCAGCAGACAAGTTATTCACTGATGCGCATTTGATATCTGGTCTACATATACTTATTTTTATAGTCCAGTTGGATTTTGTTAATACTTAAAATTGAGATTTAAAACATTTAGTTGATCTGACACTACATAATTAACAATTGAATAATCACAATTTACATATGTTAAATTCCGATCTCAATATAAAGTGCCTACTAATGTTACGTAGTGTACCAAATGCTAACATATTATACGTTTTAGTCAATCCTATCACAAACGAACATATAAGTTGTGAACACATTCCGTTTGCGCACCTTTGATTTCATCCCTTATGGCCACTGTTGGCTACCTGGATGAATTGGCCTGTGCTGATAAACTCTTAGGTGCATTACGTTAACTGTTTCAAGTTTAAATTTACTTCCCCTTCGGTAAATATGCGGAGGGTTGCACTAAAGATGCCAGCAATAAAACCGATACTGTAATTTTAAACTTTAAATTGAGATATACAATTACTTGAGCTCTGTAAACTTTTGTATTATTATGAACATTAAGAAGAAACTTTTTATTTTTCACATACTACATGTAACGGTGATGTGAGCAGAATGATTATACATTCAGCTTATATACTTATCTTATGCACATTAACATGAACATCTTTATCGATTATTATTACTGCAAATTTCGTCATGAGTACACCGAGATTTACTCATTGCACATTTATTTACAAAGTATTTACAATCAGTTTCACTTTTCATTCACACACTATAATTATTATATACAATTATTATACAATTATAATATTTGAGTTTACGTACTAAGTATAGAAGCACTATCTGTATGCATGCATACATAACATGATAAAAATGACACATGTTATGTGAGCATAAATGATTTTTTAAATGTAATTGTATATACATTCAGCTATTTCTTTACTAGTTGTTCTCCTAATTGTTTTTGATTCTTACAATGCTGTCCTTTTGGCAATACTATTTTAAATATAAAAGTTGACCTCTTAACGGACATGCGTCGGACTTAAATTGATATTTTTTTCCCTTTATCACACAACCACTTTAAAGTGGCACTAATGCATATTTTAAAAACAACAAAATAAAAAATCCCATCAACACTACAGGTATCAGTGCTGGATGATTTTCAAGGGTATACTGTTTAGTTACATCCTTGGTGGAAGCCATGTATTATCACATAGTGTGAAGGTCATGGGGCACACTGATTTTCAATAGACGGGTGGGTGTATGAGGCAGAACACAGGTTTCTTTTTAAGTTGACAGAAACAGAAGAGATGCAAATTCATAGACAAAGTAAACTGTTTTTGATTATGATAGAAATATGAATAATGACGTGAAATTCATTTGTTATTAAAATTTCCAAGTTGCATTAGGCAAGCTTCAGATCGAATAACGGAATGCATCAGTTATGCAATAGGGACGATTTTAAAGTTTTAACACGGTATCGAACAAAAGTTTGTTTCAGGCATGAATGGTTTTCAGGTAAATAATCAGGTAATTAAGTAATATGCTTATAAAATGTGGTAGTGATATATCTATAAATATTTTTTCCAGTATGGTCCATTGCATTTATCTTTTGCAGAACATCGACAATCATCAATGTCGTAAAAACCATAAATTTAGCCAAAATTAAACATTAAATATACAGGAATGAATGCTATATAACATGCAATAATATACTGCGAAAAACTGGATCAAAAATGAAAATTGCTATGATGTATTTGAAAATGTACTTCAAAATTAAAAGCATAGCAAGCAATCAAGGTAGTTAACTTAATGTGATATTGATATCTACGTTTAAAATATTCAATAAATTAGTGTAACTCCATATTTGATATATTGATATGTAGAAATCAATAGATAATTTTTTATGTCTGAAAATAAATGTTTTATACTAACAGCTACATACATAGTAATAATTTTTGTGATGACTTTGCTACACATAGTTTCTTCTAAATCATACATACATGTGAGGTTACATAAATTCCCAAAATTTCCGAAATAAAGTAATAAATTATATTTGGAATGTCATTCATGGTTTAAAGGATTAGTTAAAAGTATAGCAATTAATTTTCCGTCGTAATTCCATTGTACAAGTTACTTTGACGCCTTTCTCTCTTACACTTTAATTTTCTCTGTTACACAATACATTCCAGTCACATACTAAAATACCGAATCCGCCAATATGAGGGAAAGATGTAAGCATACGTGAAACTCACAAAACTAAAATGTGTCTTTTCACGAACAATTAAAAAGTAACTACTCCAAATGCATGGATTTTATCACATGTATATTTTCTTTGTACACGATTCTTCATCAACCCACACAGCATCGTCACATTTCAGATGTCTGCCACTCAAATCATCCCATAAAAAGTAGATTGGATATCTCGTTGATGCCGCTTAAAAATGTTTACGAGAATTCAAAGCTCAGCTCAAAGATTTGGACTTCACTGATGAGTTTCTCGGCCGCGTAATTTTGTTTGCATGCAGTTTTCAACGCTTGAGAATTAAGCTGAAAAGTTTTCAAGTAATGCACTAAAATATTTATATGAGATATGCTCTCTGTACACTGGTAATTTTATGTATGTACTCATTGTTGCATAATGCATTCATCCTACAGCCTTCGTTTGATTGCCTGTAGAAATCTCTGGTTCCAACTTGCGCAAAAAATTCACTTGAGAAGGAAGCTGATCTTTTCGTGCTTGCATTGAAGGTCAGTGACAATACGGGATCAGAGGAACAGAAGGAGGATAATGTTGCGCATATTCATGTGAGTACACATTTTTAAATAAATGAAGCGGTTTTATTGCGGACTGGTTTTGAATTGGCTACATGCACAGAGATTCTGACTACAAGTTTATCGATAATCAGAAGATATTGTCACAAGGCTGCATGAGAGTGC
>JAQIXX010005650.1:0-13611 GCA_034700605.1 Willowsia nigromaculata | reverse complement strand
ACTATCTTTCCATAGGACAAAATTTCCATAAGACAATCTTTCCACGGACAGATTTTCTAATCGGACAATATTTCGCACGGACATTATTTCCAGAGGACAATTTTGCTTCCGGTCAGGTTTTCCAGGCATCTCTACGAGTGAAAAGATCATGAATGTCGGGTAATGGATCATGTAATGACAATTAAGTTTGTTGGAATATCTATGCCTACAAGAAGTTAATGTTTCGTTCCGAACACCACTCTATATTGGTAAACTTTCTATCTCATGACACAGATCCATTACCCGACACTCTGGTTGTTGTTTTCACTTCTGGATAGGCCTGGAAAATCTGTTCGGAAGCAAAAATGTCCTCTGGAAAAGTTGTCCCCTGGAAATAATGTCCGTGCGAAATATTGTTCTATTAGAAAATCTGTCCGTGGAAAGATTGTCCTATGGAAAAGTTGTTCTCTGGAAAAGAGCTCTACTTTCATTACTTTATTTGAGTCCAGGTACTCATCCATAATAAAGTTTAGTTTTAATCTCAATATTGAAAATTTTATAATCATTTATCTCCCTACATTTTATACGTTAAATTTGCTTATTCTGCTGACCAAATAGTGAAGGCATTCATTAGTCACGTCAAACCATGAGCAAAAATACGTAGATGAATTTGCTCATGTAAACGTAGCTTCGTGAAAGAGGGTAATTCATACAAAGCCATAACTGTCATCCGAATTTCTAAGACTCAATTTTCTGATTTGCTTACATTATCATGTAGATGCAGGGAATAGACGGGATATTTATTAGTGTTGTATGACAACGTCTGTCTACCCAACAATCTCTCGGTGGAAAATACTTTCTAAACTTGCTAATATGTTTATGAATTCATAATCAATAAGTGTAAATTTATCGGGTTATTTTTCAGGATTTACAAAAGCCAGATAAAATTTAAGTAGTCGTAAGGTATTCTCTACGTAATGAGTTTTTGAACACCCAAACCTTCTCTAGCTTCCATTTTAATCTAAAACTCTGATAGGCGGTATTCCATTCCAACAAAATTCCAATTAAAATATTGGCTATTCCAACTTCATTTCACAAAGTGCTATAGCTGCTCCACTTCATAGCTCGTTTTTCCATTACGTGCTGAAAGACACGTCAAACAGACCGAATTTCGTTCTACCTATCTATTAGCTAAAAAACATAAAATATTTCCAAATTCCGAGTCAAGTTTCCGATCATGTCGAAATTTCTATTTTGTGCTGTTTATTTTTCTATAATTCTAAATAATTTTAGTTTTACTTCCCCGTCATTTCAAAAGTTCATTTATAAAGCAGAAAATTTAATACCGTTGAACACCTGTCACATTCACATTTTAACTAAAGGCGTGAACCTCTACTTATCTGAAGACAGTGACGCATCCTGGAACGCAAACTATACAACATTCACTGTAAGAAATTTCGAAATTGATCCTTTCAGTATTACGACTTACTTGGATGAATATAATCAAACTATATCATCAACCCGAAATAGTATTGATGTGAGCAGTGAGTTTAGAGCGGATAGTATTGATCTTGCTTACATTACAGACGACCCAGACTGGGATCCTCCCCTGCGACTAGATGTATTCAAAGGAAGACTTGCTCCATGTGTATTATTTTTGCTGCTACTCAATGAAGAATTTGATGAAAA
This sequence comes from Willowsia nigromaculata, assembly GCA_034700605.1. Taxonomy (NCBI): domain Eukaryota; kingdom Metazoa; phylum Arthropoda; class Collembola; order Entomobryomorpha; family Entomobryidae; genus Willowsia; species Willowsia nigromaculata. Next base: position 11,943 of record JAQIXX010005650.1, on the reverse strand, counting down.
GCATTTAATGGTTTATGGTGGCAAGGGAAATGGAAATGCAACCGTCTACTTTCCATACCTGACGGCACTCAGGGAAATCAAAGAATTTTATTTCTATGAAGAAATTCTCATTACTGTTGGGAATTTGGAAATAAAGAAAATCATGACGGAGCCACAATATTTCGAAGTTCTACATATTGTATTTTCAAACAATACCATTGATCCACTGAACCAATTTGATGCAAAAATACGACAGGATTTGCAGTCATTTTTGTATTTTCATCACAACATTTGGTTACTTTACTTGCCTTTGCATCGAAAGATTTTCTCTGAAATCGAAATTCCATTTTTGAATGAAACAACGGAACTGCTCATGTACTGTTATTACGGAACTACGTTGTTATCAGTGGACGATTATACTGATGCTAACATCTTGCGCATGAAAACTGGCACATACGAAGTCCAATCGGCAAAATTTACAAAATAGACTGGATACTTGTTCTAGTCCAAAGATTTGGTCATTAGATGAAGATGAATACATATTTTCAACAAAAACTTCAGACTACGATTTACCAAACTTATTTATCTTGCCACCCAGCAATTTGCTAATTTTCCGATTTGCCATAATTCATTTCATTTTAAAGCATGCAAATAGTTCAATATTTCCATACGCACTGCATAAAAATTGGGATAACGGGCGCTCGGTTTCTTTCTTATTTGGTCGGGATCCACTTAAAATCCAAAGGTATCTCAGCATTTATCCGAACATTTTCCCGGAAAGGAGATTGTCACGGGGTAAAGAATCCTCTGTATTCCTGGAAGCAAGCAGCATGAAATGGTTAGCAGTACCGGTCCACACTTTTGGCTACTCATTCCTCACATGCTACTCATATGACTTCAGATCCTGGCAGTATTATCTCCAACCTTTTGAGATGGAATTGTGGATTGCACTAACCATCTATCTGTTATTTTTAGCAGTGATCATTCATATCACGTTAGTTGTAAGAAAAATGAGCCGAAGTGATTTTAATGCGTTCTTCTTCGCATACTCGACAATGCTCGAATATGCTTACGGAGTGCCTGATTACATATTTGAGGTGAAAACGATGCCCGTTTTGATTGGATTGTGGCTACTCATCTCCGGAATATTTACAAATGCTTACAAAGGCATAGCAATCACTGGGGTTACATCACCAAAAGATAAGTCTAGCGTTGAATCCTTCTTCACGCTTTTGGATGATCCGTACATACACTCCCAATACTTCGAAGAGATCACCATGTCATTTCGAGTTGTTTCTGATCTGACGCCATCGTATTACAATACGTGGGCATCTGAGAGAGGGTTTCACGCTTTTGGCTCCGTAGAGCATGATGCAGATGGATATCCAATTATAGGTGATCTAGCAGTCTCGCAACTCTCACTTGATGCGAGACAGGAGAAACAAAGATTTGTGCAATTGATTTTCAAGATGGTGAGGGAGAAGCGTATAGCATATCAATACTACACGAGCTACCTGAGCACGAATGATTTAAGGAGTTATAATTTAATTCAAAGTTTGCTACCGAGTTACGGAAAGGGACGGACAACTTACTTGGTTCCAAAGCGAGAAATCAACAGCGCATACACATATAATTATGAGGTGGCAGTTGAAAAGGAAATTACCAATTGCTCAAGAAGGCTGGTATATGTAAATGATGAGAACAAAATTGACAGAGAGTTGGAATACCTGCGTCACCATTACCACTACGAAACCTTTTTCAAAAGCAATGGCTCAATCCTGCAACAAGTGTTGGCATGGCAGTTTGATAATCCAAGAGGATCTAAAGTGCCACAGATTTTCAAAACTTTGATGGAAAATGGTATTTACAGGCAGCTTGAGTGGTTTTACAAGAGACAAGAGTATTCCGCTTTGAGGTTGCAGTTTACAAGAAGCAGAGTGAGAACTGTGTATGAACCGGTGAAAGCTCTGGACCTATATTCAAATTTGCAAACGATATTTTACTTGTATCTAATCGGCATCACCATTTCTCTGATATGTGGCTTGACTGAGAGAATACTTAGAAAAATCGTAAAAACTTTGAGCTTTTTAAAACTGTTCACTATAGCATTGTATTTTAGACTTAGAAAGTGGCTGTGGGGAAGACCAGGGTGTGAAGGAATTTGTAGAAAGTGTTCTAAGATTAACGTCACCTGCATCTTAGTGTGCAAATTACTTTTCTCCTTGTTTTCCTATATGCGAACTAGTTTATATTATAAAGCTTTCAAAGTATGGAAGCACATGAAACAATATTTCCCTTCGAAACAGTGAATAAGTTGCAGCGATTTATGTCCGGGAAAATTACTAAACTGAAAGTACAATTGTAAAGACTAATAAAAAATGGGATAATGCGTACTATCGCAGTGCTATTACATTCTAAGTGATTTTAGTCATAAAATATTTTACAATAATAACATATTACTAGCACGCTGCAAAAGAACTAAGGTTGGCCTATTTTGAATTTCACGGTTGGTTTATGGAAATAAGTACTTTCTCCCGTTCTATGCTTATTGCGTAAATTGTGTTTTCAATTGAGGCTATTGCTCACTGTAAAGCTTTTCAGGATCTTAAAATTTAATAATAATTTCGGTAGTCCTTACCAACTGACTTACAAAAGAGAATTTTTCCTGCAAATAATTGTATCGAAGCATAACATTTTGTCAACTTCATAAATTTATAGCGTAAGATTATCATTTGGTCAAAATATTCGACTAAATAAGATTGAACAGAGAAACTTCTTATAGTAATTACATGTTGGAAGTTGTAAATAAACGAGCATTAATAAATAAATATTCGTCCCCGAATTTTACACAATATCCCACCAATGTTCCAAAAATGTGTATTCTTCACTTTCGTTTTAGAATTAAAACAACAGTCATTCAAGAATAATAGCACCTTAAACCGTTCTATTATTGGAATTACAAGAATATCGCTCAAATATCTTACAAAATTTGTCTGAAATTAGTAGTTCATGTGTAGGAATGAAATTTATTTTAAATATGTTATAAAAATTTCTTGATGCATTAAACTGGATTTTATTTTCTCTTTTCTTTCCTCCAAACAATTATTTTACTAAATAACCTTTTTACATGCTTTTGGAAATACCAACGAGCTGTATGAGTTGTAATTCATTCGTTTTTATATCCTGGGAAATGTTCCATATGCTGCTTATGAATAGGATAGATAATAAACTTACATGAAGAAAATCAATGTTGATACAATTTCTAAGGTTGACACGACTACCATTTTTTTAAATACACAAAAGTAGAATGAACGTCTTCTGAATGACAATAATGCAATTCATGGAAGAACTCAAACGGTTTGACCAGTCTTAAAAATATTAGCATGAAAATTGTAAATGTAATATATGAGGTTAGAACTGAGAGAAAATCTGAATGTTTCCAACTTTGTTTCACTACCTGCGTATTTTATTCAGAGGACAAAAGCTGTTGTATTTGAATGCAATGGGTGAGAGTTTTGTGTTAAACCGAGTAGGATGTCAGCTTTATTCAAGGCTAAGATGCATACTGTATTATATTGGCAATGAATTACATCTTAAGTTTTTGTATTTGCTTAGAAAAAAGGATTTACAAGCTGTACATATTGAACAAAGAAATTCCAAGCTAAAAGAGCCCGTTCAATTGTTGCTAATTATAATGCAAAGACATGTGGAAAATTGCAAGATAAAAGCATATTATACTTGTCATTAATTTTTAAGCCTTATGTCATATGTATTTAAATGCTTCAAGTGTAAGACGAAGATTCTATGAGCCTTGTGCTTACATGAGCCTACCATAACATCCTATGTACTTGACAGGAACACCATTCACGCTTGCTAATTTCTCCGGAGGGCTCCTACTAGTAATAAAATTCATTTAGATACGTTAGCTAAAATAATTTAATGTACGAAATGAACTTGTTTGACAACACTGGAAACCTGGCGTCTTTTGATTTGATAAAGTTCCACATCATATTGTTTGTTGTGGCATGCAATACACCATAAAGAAATCATTTTGGCTATAGGATTTTTTTGCTGTATAAAAATTAGTTGCCAATATATTTTCTGTAACGATTGTTAAATTGAAATTAAATAATCCGATTGAATTTACAGAACCCTATTCTCATTAACAATAAATTATAAGAAAGACGAAATATGATATCTTATCAGTTTAGAAGTAAAAAACGCGTAAATAAAATATTCATGCTGATAACTTCTGCTAGGGCGTTATCAGGTAATAGCAATATCCTGTTTATTTGAGAAGAAACAGTATCACAAAAATGAAAAGCTCAATAGTAGAAAGGCTGAAATAAACTTACTTAAAAGTACTTTGCGTCACTCTAAATATCGTCAAATTTATAGAGAAAGTTTTAAGGTTTTTTTACCTTTGAATTTTAAAATTAAGTTCTTTTCAGCTTTGGTGATGCACCACTTAAGGTTTTTTTTGTGGATCAAACTAGATATGTCAGATTTTCAGACTTGCTCTTTACCAAACATGAAAACAAGTACTTTTTTACATTTAAGAAATATCTATACCTCTGCACTTTATGCCTCTAATGTAACCAAAGTTTTCAATGCTTTTAAAACAATTATGACGTATCTTGAAAACCTGTGTGCAAAAAATGATAGAAGAAGCCACCTCAAGTGAGGCGTACATGGGAGCAGGGAATTTGAGCTTTAATTACAAAATTGAGATCATTTCAGAATCACAGAGTGTCCCAAAATATTCGGAAGTCAAATTCACGAAAATATAAATAAAGTTATTCGTAGAATGTGTATTGTTTTCATGCATTACTTGTTTTTTAGAAGAGACTATTACACCAGCATGAAGTTTCACTCATCCCAACGTGGCGTTGAAGTTGAAGCTCAAGTTCTAATCTCAAAATTGGTTGTATGGCTTATTAAAAATTTAAAAGCAAGCAATGAGCAAAACTTCGTAGATGAATATGTAAATGTAAACGTAGTTTCGTGATAAAGGGTAATTCATACAAAGGTATAACTGTCATTTAATATTCTAAGACTCACTTCATTTCATGTACTTATATTATTTTGTAGATGCAGGGTATAGACAGAATATTTAATAGTCATATGACAACGTCTGTCCACACTACCATCTCTCGATGTAAATTTTTTTTAAACTTGCTAGTATATAGTTTTTATGAATTTCCAACCAATAAGTGCAAATTAATCGGGTTATTTTTCATAGCATTTACAGAAGCCGGATAAAACTTAAGTAGTAGTATGGTATTATCTCCGTAATGAGTTTTTCAACACGCAAGCCTTGCCTGGCTTCCATCTTATTTTAAAACTAAGGTAGGCGACATTCCATTCCAACAAAATTCCAATTTAAAAAAAAACCAATTTCATTTCACGATTTGCTATGGCTGCTCCACTTTGTAGTCTGTTTTCATTCTGTGCAAAAAATACGTCAAATTTTAGACAGAATTGCTTTCTTAAAACCCAATAGCAATACCATAAAGCACAAAATACTTTCAAATTCCTAGTCACATTCCCAAACATGTCGCAATTTGTCGTTTATTTTTGTACAATTCTAAACATTTTTGGTTTGACTTCATCATTTCAAAAGATCATTTATAAAGCCGAACATTTAATACCGTTTAACACCTGCCACGTTCACATCCTAACTAAAGGTGCGAGGCTCTACTTTTCTGAAGACAGCGGAACAGCATGGAATCCACACTATACAACATTCAGTGTGAGAAATTTCGAAATCGATCCTTTCAATGTTACGACTTACATGGACGAAAATAACGCAACTGAATCACTTGTCCGGAGTGAAGTTGAAGTGGACACCTTTAGAGCTGAAAGCTTTGATCTTGCTTACATCAGAAACGACCCGGAATGGGATCCTCCTCTGAGACTAGATAAGTTTAACGGCAGATTTTCTCCATGTGTATTATTTTTGCTCCTATTCAATGAAGAGTTTGATGAAAAGCCACTATGGCATTGGCAGGGCAAGCGAAATGGAAGTAAAACCGTCTACTTTCCATACCTGACGGCACTCAGAGAAATCAAGCAATTTTATTTCCATAAAGAATTTCTCCTTTCTTTTGGGAAATCGTCAGTGGAGAAAATCATGACGGAGCCACAACACTTCGAGGTTCTACATATCATCTTTTCAAATGATATCATTGATCCACTTAACAAATTTGATGCGAAAATTCGACAAGATTTGCAATCATTTTTGACATTTCATCACAACGTCTGGTTACTTTACTTGCCTCTGCATCAAAACACTTTCTCAGAAACGGAAGCAACGGAACTGCTTATATACTGCTATTACGGAACAACGTCTTTATCAAAGGAAGATTATACTGATGTTAACATATTGCGCATGCATACTGGCACATACGTGAAATCCAATTTTCAAAATTTACACGAAAGAATGGATACTTGTCCTAGTCCAAAAATCTGGTCGTTAGACGAAGATGAATACATATTTTCAACAAAAACTTCAGACTACGATCTACCAAACTTATTCATTCTACCAGCAAGCAATTTGCTAATCTTTCGCTTTGCCATAGCTCATTTCATTTTGAAGCACGACAATAGTTCAATATTTCCATACGCATTGCATAAAAATTGGAAGAAGGAGGACTTGCCTTCTTTCTTAGGTCGGGATCCATTTGAAACCCAAAAGTATCTCAACATTTATCCGAACATTTATCCAGAAATGAGATTGTCACGGGGTAAGGAAGACTTTGGATACCTGGAAGTAACCGCGAAATGGTTGGCAGTACCAGTCCACACTTTTGGATATTCATTTTTCACATGTAATTCATATGACTACAGATCCTGGAAGTATTATCTCCAGCCATTTCAAATGGAATTGTGGATTGTACTAACCATCTATCTGTTAATTTTAGCAGTGATCGTTCATATCACATTAGTTTTAAGAAAAATGAACCGAAGCGATTTTAACGCGTTCTTCTTTGCATACTCCACAATGCTCGAATATGCTTACGGAGTTCCTGATTACATATTCGAGATAAAAACGATGCCTGTAATGATTGGATTGTGGCTTCTCATCTCTGGAATATTTACAAATGCTTACAAGGGCATAGCGATTACAGGAGTTACGGCGCCAGCAGATAAGTCTAGTGTTGACTCCTTTTTCGCTCTTATAGACGACCCGTACAAACACACCAATTACTCCGAAAGGATTGCCATTTCATTTCGAATTGTTTCCGAACTGAGACCATGGTATTTTAATACGTGGGCATCCGAGGCAAGTATTCGTCGTGATGCAGATGGATATCCATTTTCAGGTAATGATGCAGTCTCACAACTCTCACTTGATGTGAAACAGGAGCATCAAAGACTTTGGGAAATGATCTTGAATATGATTAGCGGTAAGCCTGTGGATACCGTAAATGAAAACTACACGAGCTACCTAAGCAGGAGTGATTTAAGGAATTTTAATTTGATGAAAAGTTTGGCTCCGGGTTACAAAAGTACTACGTACTTGGTTCCAAAGCGTGAGATCAACAACACATACAAATATAATTATGGCGTGGCAGTTGAAAAGGAAATTACGAATTGCTCAAGGAAACTGATTTATGTGAATGATGAGAATAAAGTTGACAGAGAGATGGAATACCTGAGACATCATTACCACTACGAAACATTTTTCAAAAGTAATGCCTCAATCCTGCAGCAAATCTTGGTATGGCAGTTTGATAATCCAAGAGAATCTAAAGTGCCACAGGTTTTCAAAACTTTAATGGAAAATGGAATTTATAGGCAACTCGAATGGTTTTACAAGCGGCAAGAGTATTCCGGTTTGAGATTGCAGTATACGAGGAGTAGAGTGAAAGCTGTGTATGAACCGGTGAAAGCTCTGGATCTGTATTCAAATTTGCAAACGATATTTTACGTGTATCTCATTGGGATTGCTATTTCTCTGATGTGTGGCGTGACTGAGAGAATACTTAGAAAAGTGGTGGAAACCTGGAAGTTTTTGCGACTGCTAGCTATAACTTTATATTTTGAGCTTAGAAAATGGCTGTTGAGAAGACCATGGTTTTAAAAGAACTGAATAAGTTTCAGCGATGTATATTCGGGAAAATTGCTAAACTGAAAGTAAAAATGTAAGGATTAGTGAAAAAATACGATAATGATTATTAGACGAATGCTATTACGTCCTAAATGTTTTTTGTCATAAATTACTTTACTATTATATTATATTGCTAACACACGTGCAAAGCAACTCAGTTTGGTTTATTTTGAATTTCCCCCATAAGAAAATAAATACTAAAACATAATTCGCCCGTTCTATGCTTCTTACTTAAGTTGTGTTTTCAATTGTAGCTATTGCTGACTGTAAAGCTTTTCAGAATCTTGAAATATTTTTATGTCACTTCGCTGTGACCCTCTTCAACTGACTTACATAATATCGCAATTTTTAATGTTTATGTTTGCATCGAAGCAAAAACAATATGTGATCTCCATACATGCAAGAGCGAACGTTTTATGTACTTTTCACTTCCTTCAGGGTTGAACTCAAACTGAGAGGCCGAGACAAAGTCCTTGCTGCATTTATTTGGTCTCGTCCGGTGAAAGCTAGGAGCTCAAACAAGAGGAAGCATGTGCATTCAAAATGCGAGCAGACGCAAGTGAAAGTAGAAAGTGGTCGGAATTAAAGCTTTTTATTAAAGCATTTCAATCTTTTTATTGTATATTATTGTATGTTTTTTTTACTTTTATCAACTACTTTCCTGGGAAATGTTCAATATACTGATCATAAGTAGGAATGGTTATAAATGAACACGGACAGAGTCATTGTTGACGTAATCTCAAATCTGGATAGAAACACAATTTTTTTTAAAAAAATACACAGAAGCAGACTAAAACGTCATCTTAATTTCAATAATACAATTCAAGGGAGAACTCTAAGGCTTTGCCTGCAAATAAAAATATTAGCGTGAAAAGTGTGAATGTACTATGAGTGGTTAGAACTGAGAAAATCTGCATAAAATTTCGAATGTTTTTTTACTGCATGTACACTTTTATTCAGAGAATTTACAACCTGCACATATCGAGCAAAGCAATTCCAAGCTGAAAGAGCCCGTTCAACTGTTGCTAATTATAATGCAACGACATGTGCAAAATTATAAGACAAAAGCAAATTATATACGTAATTTATTTATAAGCCCTAAGGCTCACATATTTTAATGATTCAATTGTAGGACGAAGATTCTTTGAGCCTTGTGCACACATGAGCTTAACAAAACATCCTGTCTACTTGACAGGAAGCCCATTTACGCTTTGTTAATTTCCTCAGAGTGCTCCTCCTAGTAATGAAATTCCTTTAAAAGGTACGTTAGCTAAAATCTTTTATGCACAAAATGAATTTCTTTCACAAAATCGTAAACTTGGCATCTTATAATTTGATGAAGTCCCATAGAAATCGGGTTCCGGACTATCTTTCCACAACACACTTTTCCCGGACACTTTTTTCCAGGAAAACCTGTCCTGAAGAAAAGTTGTTTTCTGGAAAGATTGCCCTATGGAAAAAATGTCCGTGCAAAATATTGTTCTACTGTAAAACTTGTCCGTGGAAAGGACGCCCTAAGGAAATATTGTCCTATGGAAAGGTTGTCCTATGGAAATATTGTCCTCTGGAAAGGATGACCGGGGAAAAAGTGTCCGAGATCTAGTATTGTGGAAAAATAGTCACCAACCTATAGAAATCATCTTTGTTGCAGGATTTTGTATTCTGCGTGTAAATTCCAAGTTCTAGTTCATAATAAATTTTTTGTAAGGATAGTTAAGTTGAAATTGTTTATTCCATTTGAATTTACAGTATCCTTCATAATATTTTTCTCATTAACTGTTAGTAATACGAAAGACGGAATATGATATCTTACCAGTTTAGAAGTGAAAACGAGTCCACAAAATATTCATGCAGAAAACCTTTTTCATGGCTTTTCAGGTACTAAGTACTAGCAGTATTCTCTTTGTTTCAAAAGAAGCAATACCACAAAGAAATGAAAGTTCTATTGTTAAAGTGATGATAATAAACTTACTTTAGTAACAAGTAGTAGTGGGTAAGAATCAGGGAAAAAGTTTCCATAAGCTGATATCAAAGAAGATTGCGCCACTGTAAATATCCTATGAGTAATGGGAACTTTTCCATGCTTCAATGTCTTCAATGTTTCTATTTTAAGATTATTAAGTTGCTTTCAGCCTTGATGATATACCATTTATAGTTATTTGTGGATCAAACTGGATATTTCAGTTTTTAGACTGGCTCTTTACCAAACATGAACACAGCAACTTTTCTTTCATGCAAAAAATATCCCTTAACCTTTAGTACCTCTGTACTCTATACCTCTAGCTTACCCAAAAGTTTCTAATTATTTTAAAACTTGTCAATTGCCGTATCTTGAAATGAAATAAAATGATAGAATAAGCCTCCACAACTTAGTTTTACTTTGGAACAGGGATGACCTTTAGTAAAATAAAAATTCCAAATCATGTCAAAATCACAGAGTGTCCAAAAATATTCTGAAGTAAAATTGACGAAAACAAAAAAATAAAGTTATTCATGGGTTTTGCATTTCATGTAATACTTGTTTATTAGAAGAGACTATTACACACGTATGAATCCTCACCCATCCTGTTCAAGTTCAAGCTCACGTTTTAATCTCAATATTGGTTGTATGGCTTATTAAAAATTTAAAACGATTTATCTCCCTACCTTCTGCATACTAACTTTGCTTACTCTGCTAACTAAGTAGTGAAGGCACTAGCTAGTCATGTCTAGCAATTGGCAAAGCTACGTAGATAAACATGTACGTACTAGAATGGCCATATGTGCCCGTGCTGAGCGCGCGAAAGAATTCTGGCAGATACGATAAATGGTCCTTAAAACCACTACTGTTCTAATAATTAAAAACACAGCAGTCAGCGTTTATGAAAATGATTTCAGTAGTGGTAACCACCAAAATTATACTTCAAACTTAAAATCTGTCTCTTCATTGAGCGACGCGTTTCATAGATACGTTACATTTCATCAGGCTCGAGACTTGTCAAATTGTTTATTAATTAAAATATGTTAGAAAATAGAATTGAAATTAAGTTCACTTCATTTTTAGAGCTTCTTTAACATTCTGTATCCGACTGAATACTGAATTCACTACTTAATTCATTGTAAAAACTTTTGTCACTTTGGCGTATCTTGAAAACCAGTATGCAATAAAATGATAGAAGAAGCCACCACAAGTGAGGCTTATATGGAAGCAAGGAATTTGAGCTTTAGTAAAAAAATTGAGATCATTTCAGAATCACTGTGAGTGTCCCAAAATATTCTGAAGTAAAACTCAAGATAATAAAAATCAAATTATTCATGGGTTTTGTATTGTTTCATTGTCATACTTTTTTGGTAGAAGAGACTATTACACGCTTATAAATTCTCACTCATCCTAACGTGGCGTTCAAGTTCAAGCTCAAGTTCTAATCTCAATATTGGTTGTATGTCTTATTAAAAATTTAAAACGGTTTACTTCCATACCCTCTACATATTAACTTCGCTGATTACCCTGGCCAAGTAATGAAGGCACTGACTAGTCATGTCAAGCAATGAGTAAATCTACGTAGGTGAATATGTACATGTAAACGTAGCTAGTAATTCAAACTAAGCCATAAATGTCACCTGAAATTCTAAGACACATTTTTTTACGTTCTCATGTAGATTCAGGGAATAGACTAGATATTTAATAGTATTGCATGCCAACGCCTGTCTACCCTACCAGCTCTCGATAAAGCATATTTTTTGGCATCCCATTTTTCATTACCCTTTTTTGCCGGGTTTTGCACTCTTTTTTACCGTTTTTTGCTCTTTGGTCTGAAAAATCGAAGTCGGGTGACAAACCCTGTAAAAAAGGGTGATGAAATCGGTATTCC
>JAQIXX010005649.1:0-13591 GCA_034700605.1 Willowsia nigromaculata | reverse complement strand
GTGACAAGCCACGATCGGACCCCTCGTGTCAACGAACAAATGAGCAGTTTGTTTCCATGGCAACTCAAACTAGTCATGAGATTGTAGAAATAATAGATCCAGCACGAAAAGCACCACCAGTTCCAGACCAGCTCAAAACGAACCCAAATCCCAGGAAACGCCCAAGAAAATCTTTGCGCTCGGAACCCCCGAACAAAACTTTGCTTCTGGAGCGCCCAAGAAGATCGTTGCGCTTGGAACGCCCAGGAAAATCTTTGCTCCTGGAACGCCCAAGAAGATCCATGCGTTTGGAACGCCTTGCATCTACTTCCAGCACCCGTTCCTCAACAACTAAATCTCCAAAAGTCAAGCGTATTCCTATTACTGAAATTCAAGAGAGCGTCCAATCTGATTCTGAGGAGGATTTGTTTCTAACTTGCAAGAAGATATGCCGTAAAGATAAAATAGCGTCTACCTACGAGGATGCAGTTCGTCGCTACATCTTCAAGACAGAAAATAAGGAATCAGTGAGTGAAGTCATCTTCTCGAATCTCATTATTCAGAGCAAATATAGTCGAATATCCTTTCCAAGCTGCAAAGAAATGAAGATCGACGCTAACTGTACATTTTTCAGCAGCTCGAATGATGCCACATTCTCAGACTTTATTTCCCATTTCGATGTAATGCGTTATCTCGTTTGTAATAGTAATAGTGCGCTTCCAATGACTCCAGAGAATATTTGGGCCCTTAATCAAGATATTTTACTGAAATTCAATGGAGTCACGTTTCTGAAGGTCGATCACTGGAAAGAGGGGGAAAAGGAGGATACGCTGGTTCTAAACTACGTCCCTGACTCGAAACGAATACTGAGCAATCCTACGCTTAAACCGAAAGTGCTGGCGTTATCCAACTGTGAGTTTTCAGTGAAACTCACGAAAGATAAGAGAGGTTTTAAAGATAAAACAAAAAATGTGGAGAAACTCGTCCTGTACAAAGTTTGGGGAGACTTTACATTACAGGAAGTGACAAATGAATTTCCTAATCTGAGGGAACTCTGTGTTTGGAAACACATTCCAGAAGAATTTTGTCCAGGAAATGATTTCTCCACTCCATTAAGCGTCAACGTTTCTCACTTTGCTGGAAAACGCTACATTCGAAGGATAGCTCTCTTCAGAACCAAGTTGACGTTTCCGCTAAGATGCACAAATGCTGCGGCAAGTGTCACTGAACTGATTCTGGACCAGTGCTACGTTGATGTCGAAAGAAATGCAAATATTACTGACGTGTTCCATCAAGTTTTTCCAAATCTCGAAAAACTGGTGTTATCGAATGACACAGAAAGGTTATACAAAGAGGGATATAGTAGCCCTGTGGGAACTCCGGATTTGGTTAATTCTGCAGTTAAGAATATCAGCTCACTGAAAGAAATCTTGGTGCGTGACATCAGATGGGGGGAAAATGAATTGGAGGATGAAATGTTATCAGTATTTCTGGAGAAGGAAGCTAATCTGTTGGGGAAGCCGAGAAGCGTTCGATTGGTGAAAACAATGGAGGGATCATGGACAGGAAAAAGTTGCGATGATAATCAGCAAGAATCTGATCCTCACGTGTGCTGGACTTATCAAGATGAGTATTATTGGTACAATTTAGACTATTTTTATGAGTCTGTAAAGTCCTTTGAGGACTATTTTATTGCAGAAAATTTTCCGAAACCTGTTTTATGGATGTAGTTGGGTTATACCGATTGCTTTACAGTGTATGGTTTTATATTATTATGTTATGTATGTACGTAAATTGTAATTATTATTTTTAACTACATTGGTATTGATATTCCGATAATTAAGTTATTCAAGTAGTACTTAAAATCATTACACTTTCTATGTGTGCCATTTGTAAACTAACCGTAGTCAAAGATGGTTATCGTTTAAAGTAGTTATAGAAAAAGTAGGATAAGGAAAATGAAACATTGTAATCACATTTGCTGTTTTATGGTATTCCATAGAAATGGAATAAGTTATCGAGATTAATAAACTAATTCATAATACATTACAACATTCCTTCCTGTATATAAATGTTTAACTGAAAAATATCACACTTGGGTTTGGCAGTCACTACTATAACTTATTGTTTAAATGGGTGTCATCATAAGAACCTTTCTGTTTTCCTGACAGTCTTTTCGTTCATAGGCGACATTTATGAGTAAGGCATAATTTATGAGTCATTGTTCATTCATTGATTTGGTAAGCATTCAAGAACCGGAGCAGATATATCTCTCAGTATAAAGTGTTTTTAGTTTAGAATCGATAGGTACTTACAAGTAGGCATGAAGTATGCGTGGATTGTGGATGCATGACATAAGGACATCCAGTCTACTTACGACTACGACTACTACGAGGTAGCTTGGATGCTATTGTAGCTCAAGGATAACTTTCACATTCACAAAACATCAAAACAAAATATATATACCTATGTATTAAATGGTATATACACGTGTTATCAAATTTTGTTTCCGATTTCCGGCTGACTGTGAAAACATCATCTCGTATTTCCATAATCCTTCTGAAAAAGTCATGCAAATAGCATCGTTCACATTTTTAGATAGGTGACATGATCTTGACCTCTGTAATGGATCCACCTCCACCAAAATCACTTGTGGAGCCATCTTCCTCCGTTGCCAATTCACCGGATCTCATGAAGGTGCTTCGTGAAGAGTGTTTGGGAAAACGGCATGATGTGAAGATTTCCGTCTCTGGAAATTCAACATTCCAAGTACATAAAGATCTTCTGGAGAAGGTGTCTCCAGTATTTGAAATGATACTGAGAGAACAGAACATTATGAAGGAGGTGACTGAACCAATCGTGTGTCATATCAATTTGGAAATGGATGGAAGCGTGTTTGAAATAATTCAGCATGTAAGTTCTAGCTTAGTCATAGGGGTTACCATAACCTTCCATCAGTTACAAAACTTTAATTTCAACAATTTATCATCAAGCGATGTTTTAAAATTAAACTGTTTTCTTATTTACAAGATCTTGTACAATGACGAGTTGCCCCAGAGCATGAAAGCCAGTTTGGAGGTCACGCTTCAAGTTCTGGAAGCTTGTTTCCAGTACTCAATTGACCGACAATTGTTTTTGGATAAGGTACTTGCTCACTTGAGAGAAACAATCGTCCCACAATCTGCGTTCAAAGTTTTACAATCAGCAAGATTAATGGAGTTCCCCGAACTGGAGGAGGTAGCGCTGGAAACTATATGGAAGTAAGTGAATAAACAATTTTAAATGATGATAAATAATTTAATCATTAATTTAATCACATTTTAGACATCCCAGTGAACTTTTAACCAACTCGGATTTCCTCAATTTGGGTTGCCACGACGTGTTGAGAATACTCTCCAGTGATGAGCTGTCTTTGGATGAAGCTGATGTTTTCCAAGCAGCTTATATGTAAACTAAATGTTTACGAAAAATATGAACTATGCAGGAATTAAATAGATTTTTATAAAGTGTTTTTTTTTACATTTTTAATAGCTGGGCACTCCATCAGGCACAGGAAGAGCTTTCCGACACTCCGAGCTCATCACTCAAATACTATTTCCATCAAGTGTCGATGCGCATCCGTTTCCCACTAATTAGCCTGGAACGATTAGCTTCCATGACGGTAGTTACTGGAGACCTAGTTCCATTCGACGAAGTTGTCAAGTTGTTCCAGCGTGCTTTGCTTCCAGAATTCAAATCCGCGTTCCCAATGAAGTACAATGACAAACCACGTCCCTACGCCCCAAAGTGTAAACAGGCCAGTGAAAAAGTTTCCATAGGAACTCAAACGGATTATGACCTTCCAGACAAACTCCTTCCACTTCCTTCAGTTCCAGAACAATTTTCAAATCCAAGGAAACGCCCACGTAGTTCTATGAGTCAGGATAGCGAGACATCCTTTTCCAGCGCAATTACTGAAATTGCTCCCCCGAAAGCATCATGTGTCCCTGATGTCCAAGGGAGTAGCCAAGATGGCTTCCCAACCTTAAAACAAATATTTCACGAAGGCATAACGGTTTCCACGTTTGAGGATGTAATCCACAACTATATCGCGAAGATAGAGCGGAAGAATCTCGTATCAGAAATTAATTTTTTTAACCTAAATATCCAGAGGAAATACAAGAAAATGTTATTTCGTAATTGCAAGGAATTGAAGATTGACGCTATATGCCGTTATCTCGACAGTTCGGATGCCTCCATCTTAAATTTCATTTCCCATTTTGATACAATGCGATATATCGTTTGGGATACTAACGGTGGACTTCCAATGACTCCAGAGAATATTTGGGCGCTTAACCAAGATATCTTGCTGAAAGTTAATGGAGTCATATTTCTGAACGTCAACCACTTGGAAAATAAAAATGGCCAAAATGAAGATACTCTTGTTCTAAATTACATTCCAGACTCGAAGAAAATCATGAGCAATTCAAAATTTAGACCAAAAGTTTTGGCCTTATCGAACTGCGAGTTTTCTGTGAAGCTTATCAAAGAGAGAGCAAAGGAATTAGAGAGGCTGACATTGTATCGAGTTTGGGGGGATTTCACATTAGATGAAGTCATGAAAGATTTTTCTAATTTAAAGGAACTCTGTGTTTGGAAACATGTCACAAAAGATTTTATGCCAGGAAGTACGTTATCTGCTCCCTTGTGCCTTAATTTTTCGAATCCCTTCTCCACGAAACACTTAATCCGAAAGTTGGCTCTCTTCAGGACGGAACTGAGGTTCCCGATAAGATGCAGCAGTGCTGCGACAAGTGTCACTGAATTGGTTCTTGATTTGTGCTACTCAGTTAATAACGAGAGGAATGCAAATATTGTGGATGTGTTTCATTTAATATTTCCGAATGTTACAAAACTAGTTTTGCTGAATGATATGTCTGGAAAACTGTACAAAGTTGGGAATGTTCCTGTTGGAACTCCAAGTCTTATCAATTGTGTAATCAAAAATATAAACCCATTGGAAGAAATCCTGGTAAGGTCAATGAGATGGGGTGAAAGTGAAGTGGAAGACACGCAGTTAGCGTCCTTTCTGCAGAATGAAGTTCATCTTGTGGGAAGACCTAGGAACTTCCAGATTATGAAGACATCGGAGGGATCATGGAGGGGGGCTCGTTTAGATGAGAATCTGCGAGGACCTGTGGATGTAGACCGTGACTGCTGGACTAATAAAATGGAATATGAGTGTTACAATCTAAATTACTTTTATGATTCTGTGGAATCTTTTGAGCTGTACTTCTCGCAAGATCATCAATTTCCAAAACCCATTTTATGGATTTAATTTTGTTTGTTTCCTGGAATCAAATGGCAATCAACTGCTCAATTAGAGTACAAATTTTTTATGGAAGTTTATCGAATAAAAGAAGGATATTAAAGATAAGTCAGAAGAAAGGAACAATAGTGAAAAAAGAGTAAAATAGTAATGTCATGTGTTGATTGGAACCTCAGTTTTGGCCAATTTTGCAAGGTCGAACATTAGCTCCTTATAGTTCTACTTACTTGTGGGTTCAGTGATATTGCGTGAAAGTGTGCAGTTAGTGTCGTTTGTAATTTGTAGAGCTTAAGGCTATGTGGGGAGGAAAGCTTATAGATGTGAGGTTGGATAAAAGTTTGGAGGGTTTACAGAGGGAGTCAAGCTCGGATACCTTGAGTGCATGATAATCATTGGAAAATGATAACAAGTACTGGTGTGACTACGTAAAATATGACTGCTATTATTTTAACCTCTAGTATTCATTATAAGTATTCAGATCCTAGCCATTTTGCTTTAAAAAATATAATGTTTGTATGGCTTTAAGGAATATAATGCTTGTGGCTTGTACAGCTTTACGACAACCATTT
Organism: Willowsia nigromaculata; assembly: GCA_034700605.1. Taxonomy (NCBI): domain Eukaryota; kingdom Metazoa; phylum Arthropoda; class Collembola; order Entomobryomorpha; family Entomobryidae; genus Willowsia; species Willowsia nigromaculata. The sequence continues at coordinate 7,735 of JAQIXX010005649.1, read as the reverse complement.
ACTGACAGCTTTTAAGTTTGCATTGTGAAAGTGTATGTAATTTAAAGTTTCGAAAAACATCTGCCCAAAATTACTCGTGTACTATAGAAAATACTATTTGCATGCATAATGTCCACCAATAAAATATTGTTAGCTTTAAGGTAGTAAGAACTTTTATATTTATGTTATCAACCATAAACTTCAGCTCATGTAATCTATAAAATTTAATAACACAATGAAATAAAACAAGAGATACAAGAGTTCGCAAACAAATAAAAAAATCTATAGTAATATATTTAATGTTGTTAGCTACTAGTCTCTCAGTGATTTTGTCAAAATATATTCTGCCTGTGTGACATTTAATTTTAATAAAAACCATTATATCTAAATTCTAAATTAAACTAACAACAAACATAGCATTCATTTATAAATGCTTTAAGGGTCTTCAAGTGATTGTCTGATGCAAAAGTGCATTATGAAATTTTATATTAAATTGCTGGTTTCAAAAGTTGTTGGAAACATCTCGAGCAAAATGAAATGGTATCGTGTACAAACTAGAAGCTATTAAATTATCATATTATGTAAATTACTTTGCTTGATAGCAGTTTTGAAACCAATATTTAGAGATCTCCTAAAGTGCTTTCGTTTATCGTTAATCTAAATATGAATAAAACGTTCTTATTCCAAAGTTCAAAGTGTTGGAACATAGATGATAAATATATCACTCATATGGTAATTTTTTGGCTTCTATTACCTAACATTAATTGGAAGGGTTTCGAACATATTGAACGAATCGGAATTGTGATTTTTTCTATAAATTTTGTACTGCATTGATTAACAGCTTTTTGCTTTTACGTGCAAAATGTATCAAATTTCATGCCCACTTGCTCCCATATTTCAAGCATTCCAAATTTTTATGCAGTGTTCTACAACACATTTCGAATTATCAGCCCTCCAGACTTTGCTAGAAAATGAAGTGGTATCCTATCATTCATATTTTGATTGTATTCCCGTGTTACAAGCCCCTGTGTTAATCCTTGTTACTCCAAATGAGCTTCTTTGTCATAAGGTAACCTTCAATTATCAAAGCAAATACCTTGAAATAATTTCAAATCTTCGATTTGCTGGATTCTGCCGAGTGGAAACAATGTTCATGCAAACTTTAAACTCACATTCTGAAACAAATTTGATTGATGAATTTGTGGACATCACTAAGCTTGTATTCCCTAGTGAAAAATGCGATTATCTTTTGAATTTGTCAAGTTCTCCTAGCTACTTTAGAGAACCTCACTACATATTAGTGTATATTCAAACTTCTAATTATCTCAACTCATCCAATCCTCCAGAAAATTATTCCCTTACTCTTCCGGATATTTTGCAGTCAACAAATGTTGTACTTTCTACGACTGCCCATGAACAAGACCTTCAGTTATACCAAGGTTGCAATACACACTATAAGTATATTGCTCCCCCAAAATATTCGAATGAAAGGGAGAAATTTCAAATAATTTTAACATTTAAACGCATTTTATTCACTTCACATTCTGAAATTATCTGCAAGATCCGACGGGATACTAATTCATTAAACAATATTGGAGTTTCCCGACCCTTAATTAACGAGCTTATTGGTGGGTGTTATGGACATCCAACGTCTAACTATCTGCTAAAATTATATGCTCAGTATGACATGTGCACCAAATATGAGGTTTTGCAACACCTTAACTGCACTTCCATATACTGCATGTATTTCATTACGAGAAACGTTGACTTAGTGGCATTCGTAATAATATCAAATGAGTCATATAATAATTTATTCGCGTATTTGAGTCCATTTGGTGTGGAATATAATGGAATTGAGTTTATCACAGTTTTGGGGATCAATGAGGGAAATCAAAGTAAAAAGCTAGATTTGTTAGCACTTATTAAACCATTCACTTTAAATGTTTGGCTATTGGTTTTTGCATCAGTTATGTCTGTTTCATTCATATTAACTCTACGCACTCCAAGTCGTCCATTAGCTTTCTGGATATACTGGACAGTTGCAGAATCCCTTGAGAAGGGGTTCTATACACTTAGGCTTCGTAATGGTAGAAATTTTCTGATAATTTTAATGTGGTGCTTTACCATGATAATTATTAGAAACTTTTACACTTCAAACATGTATTCTTTCTTGACGATTCCCTTACCGGTTTACGGATTACCAAAAAGTTTCGCAGATATTTTTGACAGTTCACTGAATCTGAAGGAGACAGCTAGTGCAAATAGAATCATTTTAGCAGAATTTCAAATTGCGTTCCAAATAAAGGTAATTTGTACTTGTTTAAAAATAAACCTTAAATTTGTGTCTAATCACAATTTACTTTTTAGAACATAAAATATCTTGACATCCCGCTACCCTGGAAAATTGTTAAAAACTTTTCAAATAATCTTGGAATGGTATGGTGTAAAAACAGTGACGATGTGGAGACACTCAATGACAACGGATCACTTTGTGACACATCATTAAGAACGACAATCCTTTATAATAATATTGGAAGCAGGAAATTTATGGACTTGCGTTTCACACTTCCGTTAATACAAACATTTGGAAACAGGGTGATATCTCTCCCAGCAGCAGACGCCACTCCAATATTATCATTTCCAAGTGTTTGGATTTTAAGGGAAAAGAGCTCTTATGCGCACGAAATTTCATCAATTCTTGGGTTTTTCGAGCAAGCAGGACTATTGCAGCTTTACAGTCGCTTCCATGAGACAAGCATTCAATATGAATATCTTTCGAGGGTAAATAGAATTGAAGGTTTTAACAAATCCTTGAACTTTTACTACCTTGCTTCAAAAATTGTGCATCGTATCAGAAAAGATACGAATTTTCATAGCAATTCGGATTTTGCCTCTCCAGTTAAATTACAGGACTTCAACATTGTTATGGTAGTATATATAGCTTTTAATATTGCATGGATAATGCGACTTCTTTATGAGGTTCAAACTAAATATAATTTCTTATGTTAGAAAAGCACATAATTTATATAAAACCGATTAATGTAATATATATTTGGTATTGTGAGTTAGATATAAACACTTTTCTATGCACTTATCCTAAATGATTCATTGCAATATTCATAGAACCGACTTAAGCACTTTTATTACACAAATTTTTAATTCCTTAGTAAGTAAATGTCATATATTTGTGTTTAAAGCAAAATCCTATCATAGAAATTAATGAGATTGCTAGATCTCAATGTAATCTAATCACTACTAATCAATCATTAAAAGATTCATTTACTCAAGTGCTTTATTCCTACTATTGCCTGTATGTGAAAGTAAACTTACAAAACTTGATTGTGAGTTGTGACTTGTTGTTAGTGTGAGATGTTCAACATGCATGATGATATCGTATTGCTTGTGCTTTGCTTTGGCTTTTCAGCATTTGAGATGTGGTAGGAGACGAGATGAAAGGTGGATATATGGCAGTAAAAATAATTTGTTCCGGTAACGCCGAAAGTGAAAGTCGAAAATTATGCGTAAATCTTTATTTTTTGACAGTCAACTTAGAGTAAAGATACAAACATATAATTAATATTTTTGCTGTTGTTTACACATTATTATAAAAAATATAATAAATTAATATTATTCACAAGAAAATTACTACAAATAGTGATTTTGTACGCTAAAGCTTTCATATTCATCTTACAAGCGAGACATTTAACTTATGAAACGATTTACGAACTACATATGTTAACATGACTGGACCTACAAACTTCTCAGAAAGTTTTCAGACTTAAAATACCTTAGTATCTCCTATTGACCATTGTACAAGATTATTTCATCGCTTATAGACGACAGACCTCAAAGTTGTGATTACGATTTTCTTCAAAAATGGGAGCATGTTCCAAACCACTGACTTGTTAATACCATCCCTTTCCTTGTTCGTGCTCCCATAAATGTACTTTCGTAATTCAATCAACTCATTAGATCTGATTTTTTCAGTTTTTCTGGCACTTCCCGTTTGATCCAGACCATGACAGCCACAAGAAATGTGAAGAGTCTCTAGACATGGGAAGTAGAGGAGGAAACTGTACGTGATCCTGTCACAGTTTCCGGTTCTCAGGTAAAGTTTCTTTAACGAGATGGAGCAAACATCCAAAAGTGTAAGCGGGTCCAGAGACAAAACTTCATTTTCCGTTATTTCCCATTGCCAATCGCAGTCCAGCTTGAGTTCTTCCAACTGCGAGAAATGATGAATGGTCTGGAGTAAAAGTTGCAAATTTTTTCCACTATTCCCTCCATAACTTAACCCCATCGAGAGCTTCCTCAGTTTCCCTGCTTTTAAGCGGTACAAACTCCGCAACTCCGTTGGTGACTTGATCATGGCGATGTCCAAAACTCTAAGATTTGACCAATCCAACATGGAGTAGTTTTCATTCCAATCTTGAGCAATTTCAATCTCTTCCAACTGGCCACTAAACGTTTCGAGGAATGCATCCAAGAAAATCCGAGACCCTCCGTGAGGTAGAGAGATGGAAGTCAAGTTGGGGTTCTTAAATTGCGACAATAGCTTAAACTCTTGACTATCATTTCGCTTTTAAGGGCATAGTTCAGTCTGGCTTTCAAAAACAAGTGCCAAATATTTGTTCCACAGGATTCCAATCCTGACAATAGACTAGCATCGTTCTCTCCATTGGCATTGTTGTCGTCTTCATTCTCTAAATTTTCTAACAGGTAAGCGTTGATTGGCTCTGCTTCCACATTCGAATTTCGCTGGTTTTCATTTTGTAGAAGCTTCCGCTTCACCAAACGCAAAACTTGGATGCCCATCCGAGGGCGAGGTGGATCAAGGGAGATTGAGACTATAACGGCTTTTCCAACGAATGGATTCCTGGGATGATCCCTACTTTCCCTTGGTATCGGCAACGTAATCAAGTTTTTAACTGATGGCAATCTTCTCTCAACACCATAAGGTTGAACACTTTTCACAGTTTTCCAGGAATCCTTGCTCTCGAAAAACTTGTCAACTAGGAGGCACATCGGCTTGGAGACCAATCGGCAGTTGAGGACATCATTGGGTGACACGTAATTTTTTTGAAGCAGAATGGGCAGCACCTGTCATAATAACCAAAAGAAAGGTTCAAAGCAATAATTTAAAATGGCTAATATTTCCAACATAAATGCTACAAAATCTATCATGTGAAATAACCTGTCTAAAGAGGTCTGGAATCACAAACACCTCCAAATACTTCCGGAAGAGTTGACACGTGTTTAACATGTTGAGTACAGAGTCCGTATCCAAGTATTTATTATTACAAATGAGCAACCAGATCTAGATAAATATTGACAACAAAATTTTAATCATGATTGAGTTTCCCGTAACTAGTACATTTAATAAAATCAACAAGGTAATAAAATCCCATAATAAAATAGTACTAACCTCTTCAGGTATTTCTGCAGGATCCCAATAATTCCCAACTTCCCCCTCCTCCGCAGATTTACGTTTAGACACCTTCCTTTCACTCAACTCATATTTGAACTCGTCCATCATCTGCCTCCTCATCGTCAGTCTTCTGGTGACCAGCTTTGACTTCCAAACGTCCACATCCACCTCCCCCTCCTCAGAATATCTTCTTTGGGATTCCATGATGATGATCACCTCCAATTACTAACAACAACAACATCAAAAACTGATTGATTTACTGATTGCTTAGAAAGCACGAATTAGCACCCTAATCTTAAATGTCACTTGTTCCAAACTGTCAAACTGTCTTATTTCAAACGGGACTTGGAACAGTTTTCGAACAACAGATGCAGATGGTTCAATATTTTGCACCTTGCTGCACCGGCCTGTCTAATTGTAGTTGTAAATACGTGTAGTGTGGAGGATCGAACCAGAGCCAAGCAAGACGGCAAGTCTCAACATATTTACATTGCACGAGAGCAGAGCAGACAGAGGAGGAGAAAGAGATAAAGAGATCGATCTGTACGAGCAAAACACATGTTGCATCTTTATGGAATTTGGAATGTAAACAACTCATCTTGGCGCCCAAGGGGTCATTCACATTCTATGTTATCATTAATACCACAATTAGAAAGAGCAGCCGGCAGCCATCTTCCTCTGGTTCTCATAACACACTTGTTTTAATCCTAAATTTGCTCAATATTGGCGAAATAGAGGCACTGTGGAAATGATAACGTCAAATGTGAAGGTTGCCTGAGAGTACAAAATATTTTTTTGTTGGTCACTAGTCAGTCTTGGTTCCATGAGATGAGACTCAAGACACGAGAGAGACAAGAGACAACTGAAACCGGAATCTGGCTTCCTGTTTCCGTCTGTCATCACTAGTCACATAGTCACATTACCAGTTATCAACATTGCTCCAAAAATCTTTGTAAGTTGCTACTAAATTCTAGATTATTGAGTTGACTTGGAAGAGTGGTTAGAACTTTAGAAGTGATTTTTTGTAGTTGAGGGGTTTGGCGTATATTATGATAATACTTAAGATTAAAAAGTAATTTGAAGATTCCTTAAAACAAACTCCATTAGAACGTCTTCGACTCCCAACTGCCACCCCAATGCCACCAGATGTGATGGAGAAGTCGGAGATGGAGGTCACGGTGGAGGCAGCTTGTGACATCAGTTCTGAAATGGAAATGGAGACCGATGCGGGTATTCCAATGGCTGGAAGTGAACGGGAACTTCACCTCCAGATGTATAAAGATCTTCTTCAGAAGGAATCCCCGTTCTTCAAGCTTTTACTGGAGGAGAGGATCGATGCTGATGAGGAGGACGAGGAGGAGAGAAGGGCTACTGCTGAGGAGATTATATTGTCAATGGAAGAAGATGTGCTCCAGATCATTGTACATGTATGTGAACAAACCATGATGACATATTAGTGGAGTTCTATTCTGTCACTGCTTTTAAAACTCCAATACTCAAATAATTTGTAATTAGGTATCTAATCTAACATTATAAAATTATTGAACAGTTGCCAACATAATTAATATTTTGCTTGAATAAAGGTTTCCCAAAATGACGAGCTACCTCCAAACATGACCACTGACTTGGAACTCGAAGTCCTGAAGACCAGTTTTCAGTACAGCTTTAATCGCTTAATGGAAATTACCGTTGCTCATCTGCAGCGCACCATGAAACCTGAATCAGCATTCAAAATTTTAGAATCTGCCAGAGCTGTAGAGTGCACGGTACTGGAGGAACTCGCATTTCAAACAATTATCAGGTTTTTATTAACAACATTTAATATTGTTATTTATCTCAAATTTTATAATCATCTACAATCCCCACATAATTGCTACATTTCCAGGAATCCTGACCAACTTTTACAAAACACCGACCTCCTCTTTTTGGGCTGCCATGACATCAGTAGAATCTTGTCCAGTGATGAGTTATCCTGCAAAGAAGTTTTTATCTTCCAGGCTGCTTACAGGTTCATGCTTCTACTTTTTGGTAAATGATAAGCTGGGGTTGGAGTTACTTTAACTGAATTATATATTATTTTGCCGACAGTTGGGCTCTCAACCAAGCTAAGGAAACACCTTCAGACAGTCCCAGCCCATCTATGAAGTATTATTTCAACCAAGTGTCAACTTATATTCGTTATGAACTGATGAGCTTGAAGGAATTGGCAAATATTACATTAGCTACTGGAGACCTTCTCCCTTTGGAAGAGACTATCAGCTTGTTTCAGCGTGCACTTCTTCCTGATTATAAATCCGAAATCCCAATTAAGTACAGTGATAAGCCACG
>JAQIXX010005648.1:0-13584 GCA_034700605.1 Willowsia nigromaculata | reverse complement strand
CGGCAGTGGTTATTGTGCCTCTGTACATGCATATAGTGAATTTCAGTTTTAATACATATAGAATACCAATTAAATGGGAAAAGGGATACATTACTCCCTTGCATAAAGACTTGAATAAAGTAAGCATTGATAACCTTAGACCGATTACTCAAACAAACATCTATACCAAAATAATGGAAAGATTTATGTATGACAAAATCTACAACCTAATAATATTTAAAATTGAATGTGGACAATATGGCACTATTAAAAACTCATCTACTAGCCATTATTTAGTTTCCCTTTACAATTTTATATTCAAATCTTTAGAAAAGCCAAATACATTTATAATTTTAGTGCTGTTGGACCTTTCCAAAGCATTTGATCTAGTGGATCACAACGTATTAATACAGACATTGTCAGATTTAGATATATGTAAACACGATATTCAATGGGTTAGCGACTTCCTAAGAAATAGACCGCAGTGTACTAAATATAAAAAATTGGCTTTCAGACTTCCTTAGTATTTCAAATGGTACTCCACAAGGAACAAAATTAGCCCCACTGATTTTTATTCTATTGATAAACAACATATTAAAAGCCTTTAATCAAAACTATTTTAATTCAAAAAACATCATGAATGCCTTCGTTGATGACATGGCTGTAGCTGAATCAGTAAAATATAATGAAACACCACGCATGAGTAAGTATATACAATTTTTAAATCACAAACTGACTACAAATAAAATGTGTCTTAACCCATCCAAAAGCCATATAATGATAATTGATAAGTCTGAAGATAAGCGTTTCAGTAGCTATAGCATTAAAAAAATAATGAAGAAATACCTAATGTAAATGTATCTAAGTTACTAGGGGTAATGGTAAACAAAAAAGGAGATTGGTCTCACCACATAGAACACATTTATGGAAAGTCAAGTCGAAAACTTTTTATTTTAAGAAAATTGAAAGCAAACAACTTCACACAAAAGCAACTTTTATTTATGTATACAATGCACATACGAAGCATACTAGAATACTGTTCTGTGTTATGGACAAGTTCCATTAACAAACAACAGATAGCTAAAATCAATTCAATAGAAAAACGTGCATTGTCAATTATAACGGGAAAATATGTTAGCAATAGTAACTATGATAAAATTTGTAGCGTGCTTGGTTTAGTCAAACTGGAAGAGAGGAGGTTAAAATTACTTTATAAGTTTGGAGTTTCACTCTTGAAGAATAAAAGATTTAATCATTGGTTAAATGAATTTAAAATTAGCAGAAAAGATGGACATAGTTGTAGATATAATAAGAAATATTATGATTATAGATTAGTTAAGAGTAAATTTGAAAGGTATCGACAGTCTACAATACCTAGTTTAATACGATGCCTTCGTGAAAATTAAAATTATGCCTAAGTAATATATGTATTTTTTTCCTTTTGTGCGCCTTGTGGCTGCACAACTTTCTTGTTATCTTTAATTATTAAATTATTTGGCCCACTAAATTAACTGTCTATTCACAACACCTTCAAGTGTGTTAACGTGTGATGCATTTGTGAGTTTGTGATAATATGATGTTTGAAAATGAATAAATAAAATAAATAAAATAAATAAATAAACTGGCGGTTTTGGTGTTTTGTTAAAATGTTTTTCTTAACTGAAAATGGTAAAAAAACTACTTGTGCTAAAAAAGTTGACTAACTAAGGAATCTGTAATGCGGTTGGTTGAGGAGAAGTCAGAGGCTTACTTTGAAGGAAGAATCGACAATTTTTTCAAACAAATGTGTATAAATCAAATAAAATCGAAATCTTTGAAGAAATTTCTTCGAAACAAAACAGTAAGTAACTTTCTATAAAAAACACAGAATGTAATGTTTAAGAAAAAATTATACCCGGTAAACCTATCAGAGACAACACTAGTGTGAGTGTGACAGAATATCAGCTTATAAGTGCACACATTATGCCCTAGCATTCGAGGATTCCCAATAGCACAATAGTTTGCTAATAAAACATTATATATTACCACATAAAAAGGTCGTACTTTTTGGCTTGGACGCTTATCCACCTTTTCACGTTACGTCTCTGGGTTAACGCAATGCAAACTTTCCACACAGACCACTTTCAGATATACACTTACCTACCATTCCGAACAACCGGCGATTCTATATATTTCGAAGGGACATATATGAACAAAAACTGAAAAACTATTCGCAACCACTGAAAATAAGAGAACATAGGGTAACTCATGTTAACGTTGCAATACAACACTCTTTCGTAGATAGCAAAATATAAATAATTGGTGTCAAATAAGAATCAAAAAACCTTTAATTGTATCACAAGTGGCGTTCTGTCACAATTCATTGTTTAGTCAAAACTTGAAGAACAATATTTCACCTCTCAGCTCAGATTTTAGAAAAATTACATGTTAACGCCAAAATTCCAAACTGTTCCGAATAGTGCTACCTCAGGATTATTCGTGTTTCAAGTGTAACAAGACATGCTCTTTCTGTGCGCAAAGCGGCGCTAGGTCACAGTTCATAACTTAGTTTAGTTAAAAATAAAAAACAATATTTCACCTCTCAGCTCAGATTTGAGAACCTTTACATCTTCACGCCAAGATTCCAAACTGTTCCGAATGGTGCTACCTCAGGATTATTTGTGTTCCAAGTACAACAAAACATGCTCTTTCTGTGTGCAAAGCGGCGTTAGGTCACAGTTCATAGTTTAGTCAAAACTAGAAAAACAATATTTCACCTCTCAGCTCAGATTTGAGAACCTGTACATGTTCACGCCAAGATTCCAAACTGTTCCGAAAGGTGCTACCGCAGGATTATTCGTGTTTCAAGTACAACAAAACATGCTCTTCCTGTGTGCAAAGCGGCGTTAGGTCACAATTCATAGTTTTGTCAGAACTTGAGGAACAATCTTTTACCTCTTACAGCTTATTGTTGGGAACTTGATCATGTTTTTGCTAAGACTCCAAACAATTCCGAAAGGTTTTATCTATTGTTTGTGATTCCTGTGCAGCAATGGATGGTCCGTAAACATAGCATATTTAATAATAAAATATATTATACTGAAATCCAGAAGGGGTCCACTCGTCTGAATTTATTATGGTAATATAGGGCATGTTAATCTTGGTTGAAGTTGATTTGGCTATTGTCAAGTTGATTTGGCTGTTGTCAAATTGATTTGGCTGTTTTCAAGTTGATTTGGCTGTTTTTAAGTTGATTTTGCTGTTTCTAAGTTTATTTGGCTGTTTTCATGCTTACTTGGTTGTTGTCAAGTTGATTTGGCTGTTGTCAAGTTGATTTGGCTGTTGTCAAGTTGATTTGGCTTTTGTCAAGTTGATTTGGCTGTTTTCAAGTTGATTTGGCTGTTTACGGGTTGATATATATTTTTTACAATTATGATAATACTTGGGAGAATTCAAACCAGTTTGTCAAATTTTGAGCCTATTTTGATGAATTTGCACGGACTTTGTTAAAAACGTGTTTCACGCTTCGTGTTTCGTCCTGGAATACTGTTGGCTTGACGGCTGGGGGTGGGAGCCAAAAAATTCCCAAAACCGGTTTTGGAGTTGAAAACCGGTTTTGAGAATGAAAACCGGTTTTGGCCCTCCAAAACCGGTTCTCACTTCACAGACATTTTTTGTTTAATCTGTGCACGCAACCGGTGCGTAGAATGAAAACTTAAAATGTCAAAATTATACATCATGTAGCTGGAAAAATGTGATAGCAATCCATGTATGAAGGTTTGAGGTAGAAGTGAACATTTAATTCGTGGTGCATTAACTAATGTCAACTACGTTTTGAAAAACCAATTACAAGGACAAATTTTATTTTATACAATTAGATTTATGAAAACCGAATTGAACCTTTGGGGTAACCTGAACCAACTTTGGGGCAACCTGAAGCCACTTTGAGGCAACTCGAAACAACTTTGGGGCAACTTGAAACACCTTTCGGGCAACTCGAAACATCTTTGAGCAACTCAAAACAACTTTGGGGCAACTTGAAACATGTTTGAGGCAACTTGAAACCACCTTGGGGCAACTTGAAACAACCTTGGGACAACTTGAAACAAGCTTGGGCAACTTAAAACAACTTTGGGGCAACTTGAAACATGTTTGGGGCAACTTAAAACAACTTTGGGGCAACTTGTTAGACCTTTGGGGTAACTTGAAACACCTTCGGGGTAATTTGAAACAACTTTGGGGCAACTCAAAACAACTATAGGGCAACTTGAAACATCTTTGGGGCGACTTGAAACAACTTTGGGGCAACTTGAAACATGTTTGAGGCAACTTGAAACATGTTTGAGGCAACCTGAAACATGTTTGAGGCAACTTGAAACATGTTTGAGGCAACTTGAAACATCTTTGGGGCAACTCAAAACAACTTTGGGGCATCGTGAAACAACTTTGGGGCAACTTGAAACATGTTTGGGGCAACTTGAAACATGGTTGGGGCAACTTGAAACATGTTTGGGGCAACTTGAAACATGTTTGGGGCAACTTGAAACATGTTTGGGGCAACTTGAAACAACCTTGGGGCAACTCAAAACAACTTTGGGGCAACTCAAAACAATTTTTAAGCAACTCAAAACATCTTTGGGTCAACTTGAAACATCTTTGGGGCAACTCAAAACAACTTTGGGGCAACTTCCTGAAATGTTGGATGTTTAGTGTGGAAAGTTGGAAAGTTTGAAAAAAAATGTTTAAAAGTTGGATGGGGAATGTTTAAATGTTGTTTGTTGTAAGTTGAAATGTTGAGGGTGGAAAGTTGAAATGTTTAGGATTGAAAGTTGAAATGTTGGGTCTGGAAAGTTTAAATGTTGGCTGGGGAAAAGGCGCCGTTTGTTGTCACGCTTCTTAACCACACATTGTAACAATGAGGTGTAATTCAAGTGTCGTTTACTTAGTTCGTGTCATGCGAACGAGCTCAAACGAACGAACGAGCTGGGAAACTCACATAAATTACTAATATACACAACACAAGCATGAATGCAGAAAATGAGATGCACTTTAGGTAAGTACAAACGAAAGCCCATGATGAGACTAATATTACCCACAATACAAATCGGAAGTCCCACTATTATAAAAACTGCAGCAACCTATCGCACTGGTGATAGTAAAGAGGCAGTTGCTTTAAGATTGCCTAGGGGTGTCACGAAATTTTTGTCGTCAATTACGCTGAAAATTTCCAGGATAAAAGATTTGAATGCGTCAATTACACATCTGAAAGAATTAGGTATTTTCATAAATCGTAGCGCGAATAGGGTTAAAAACGGAGGGAAATTTTAAAGCATTTTTGGCCCTATTCGCGCTACGATTGACGAAAATACCTAATTCTTTCAGATGTGTAACAAAGGCATCAAAATCTCTTATCCTGCAAATTTTCACCGAAATCGGAGACAAAAATTTCGTGACACCCTTAGGCAATCTTAAAGTAACACCCTCTTTACAATATCACCTTTTATCAGGTGACTCTGAGTAACTGAAATTCTCTTTTCCCAACAGGAAACCAGCAGAAATAATAATGAGTTGGTGAGAATAATGATATTCATTTCTGATCATTTTTTTCTGAGAGGCCATTAAAACACTGTAACGCTGTTTTTGCCAAATCCCGTTTCAATTACAGTTATATTGTATGAACCTTTAACATGTGAGTTTTATTTGACTGAAATAAGCCTTATGCTTCTTGCATTAGTTTTATTCTATTTTTACAAGCATTTCAGGTGAAAATTTACTCTGAAAATACTCCTTACCTCCCAATAAAAAAATTTACATCCAAAAAACATAATTAGACTAAAATGTCGACGTAATCATACTCTGTAATCTGCAATGTATCCCTATGAGATATCAAACGAAAAAGTATTGCCTAGAACACTGCAAGTTGCCAGCACTAAAAAAAGTAGCATAAAGCTTCAAAAACAAAAACAAAAATTCTACATAAATTTACCCATTCATTTTTAGCAGAAATACTTATTATTAGTTTTAGTTAGTCTGAGTTAACGCAATAGTTTTCCCTACTATCAGGGGGTAGCGTTTTTAAACTCCAGCATTATTAGGTAATATGACTCATTTCAAGAGTACAAATGTCCTCTGAAAAATGCTAACAAGTAGTTCGGAAAGTTTTGTACATTGTGTGTAGTTCTCACGATTTCTTATGAAGTATTCTCATGAAGGTTTAGTATTCCCCTTATAAAGCTTTTATGAACATTTTGTGTAATTCCTAACGAAACCAAATATTTCTCACATGCATGCGTCTAACGTAATTTTTTGCTCAAATTAGGAATTTTATTCAAAGTATCAAACAAGTTCCCAGACAACACCAATTTTCGCAATTTTGGTATTATATGAAAACCATAAAATGTACTCTCTCAGATTTTTAGATGTTCATATAGCATTATTATGACATTTGAAATTTTTTTCTGTCATATTATTAAAACGACAGAAGTCAAACTTTTCCCCCTGTTATTTCAAAGCAGTAACACTCCAAATCATTAAAGTTCATGTTTCTACAACAAAAAGAGTTGCTCTTTTTTAATGGTGGATTAGGCTTTCAAATAACTTCTATTTATAGTAAGATATAACTAGATATTGTGGACAAACCTGGAAAACTGGCCAAATTGCAATTTTTGAAACACTATAAATCAGAATTCACTTGACCCATTTCAAATCTGAAACATGCATCTGAATAACAAAGAAAAGCTGCAAATGGACATTGCTTTTGTGTTTTTGATTCTGTTGTAATCAAATAGATATATTACATTTTTTGCAAAAAAACCTCACATAAATTGAAGCTTACTGATCTTTAAAGACACTGATCCTAATTGCTTGTCATAGAGAGTAGCTGCAGATCTCATAATTTGCAAAATAATTATTTTTGAGACAAGGTATCAAATAGTGGAAAAAACCGAGATTTGAAAATATGAGATTTTTACTGCTCTTGCTAGGTTTAAAACTACTCAATGTCTAAAAATTTATAGAAAGTTGCATAGTCCTCAAGCAAATAAGTTTAAGCAAGAAAATGGTATGGTATGATGAATGTCAGTAAAGTTGAATAGTTTAGTTTTAAATGTTACAAGCAAACCTTAAAAATTGACAAAGTCGTAATTTTATTAGACTGTAAATCGAATTGTACTCCACTTATTTCGAATCTGAAATCTGCATCTCAAAGGGAAAGAAAAGTTGTACATGGACAATGCTTTTAAAGTTTCAGGTTTATTGTAATCAAAAGCCGAAATTGCAATTTCTGCCAAAACTGGCCCAAAATTTTAACCTAACCGATCCATTAAGATGCAAATGTGATTTTGTCGTTTCAACTAGCATCTTCAAGTGTCATTGCATGCAAAATACGAAACCAGCTATCTTAAGGTGTATGTGACATTGGAATCTAAAAATATGAGATTTTTGAGCTCTCGCTAGGTTTAAAACTACTCTTATGAATACCAGGTTTAAATCGTGTATAGAATGTATCCGGTATCTTTCAATGTAAACAGAATATATCTGATCTGAATGTATGCATATTTAATTTGAGCCCTCTCCTGGCCACTGGGCTGGCAGCGCCACTGTTTTCGGTGAAATAAAAATTTCACCAATCTGGGTTTTCACCAACCTGACGCATTCGCGCCAATAATAGTAGAAATATACAGAAAGCGGGAGGCGCTTGCATTGCTCTTCAACTCCCTGATTGACTTTGAAACAAGAAACAACCTTAAGTACAAAAGCATCCTTTAAAAATATTTGAAAAGCGTTATTAATTTATACAATTTTTTTTAATTAGGTGATAATTGTAGTCACCCTGGAAATTCGTATAGAATGTGGATAATACTTATGATCGCCATCTAATATTGCTGTCTGTTGTAGCTTTCTCATTTTATATCTTTGTAGTGTTCTCTATCTCCCGAAGAATGTTGGATTTGTGTTCTTATCTGAATGCTTTCCTATCCATGATCAGTATTCAGTCTCAGCATTTAGCGCTGCAGGTTATGTTGGAAGATTTCGTGGTTCATTTTTAGCTGCCTGGACATTTGCTTTTTCTTTTGGAAACTGTATTTTGGAATATGGTGTTTATGCTTTCCCTTCATATGTCTGCTTTTCAAATTATTGTTTACTTTTAGAAGACAGCTTCAAAACAATCGAAGCAGCATAAAGCCTAGCATCAGGATATGGTGAGAGATACAGTTCCTTGTGTCCGAGTTTAATTTTATACAACAGCATGTTTTGCCTGTGGTGTCGACACTTCTGCGCACCATATTTTTTGATTTAGTACACGTTACTTCATCTTTACGATGAAGTTGCAATACCTCTTTTGCTAATTTGTACAATTCTTGCAGTTTCTGCAATTATTCTGACAATTGAAATTGAAGGGCTAGGAAAAGGTAATGTTTATGTTATCTCGTGAAAATGTATAAGAGAGGTACTGACAACTGAATCGGTAATCAGGCAAAGTTAAATCGTCGTTATGCAAGGTCTCTACATAAAGATTTATATTGGCTACAGTAATCATTATGACAGATCTGTACCTCTGAGTTTGATGGATCATAATGTTGGACAAACTGCCAAATTCTAGTTGCTTTGAGAAGTCTCTTATGATGAGATTAAAAAAAAATTAAAAAGAAAGCTACCTAAGTTAAATCATTCATGTTACATTTTGATTATATCAGTAACAATGGAAACCCTTCTAAAAAACTATTTATGTATATATTTGAATGTCATATTCCCCAAATTAAAAATGTCGAATCAGGATTTCTGATAGTTGATGCATTGTTAATGTAAAAACGATATATGCTAATACTGTACTAGAACTCTGGATATTCTTCAACGTATTTATTCTGGTAGCTCAAAGCAATACTATGTTCAAATAATATTTAAATATAATATTAAAATTAGGGGTAAGCCAAAAAAAGCATTTTTATATGAACTGTTCTTGAATGCGTATCTAAAATCTTTAACTAAAAACAATAACCTTGTCACATTTAAAAAATAAATGTCTAACATTAAAAAAATTAATGTCTCACATTAAAAATTCCTTTGTAAAAACAGTAGCGTATAGAGATGCTATGCAGCGGAGGAATTCAATGTTGCTTCATGAATACTTTACATTCTTATAATATGTGCCTTTACAGTTTTGAAAATTCGTATCATTAATAAAGCACTTTATATACCCATCAATGCGAATGTACAAAACGTAAGTTTATGTTGGATATTTAGTGATATTTTAGACGACTGAATGCTGTGAACCTTGTCCATGAGCTAACCAAAAGCCATTCATGTACTTAATTAAAAATTTGACCATTGTCAAAATCACTAAATAAAATCTACTTGGTTCCGACCATGACTAAATATTAAGTAAGCTGATGGAGCGAGCAACGGAAATGTAGGGTTTGGTGTTTCGTGTACATTGAGAAGTTGTCTGAGGGGAAAAAATGCTTTGCTCCAATGTTAACATTAACATTGTTAATTTCATAAACTGAGTCCCTGCCAATGCAGGCATTTTTGTTCACACCATCTGAAAGAAACTAAAAGGTTTCCATATAACCTTTCCTATTGTTATGTTAAAGTAAAATTTCTAAGTTAACTTGGTTTACGCTTACTCGTTTTCAGATAATGGTTGACAAATATTCATTTGCTTGAGTAATTGAAAACTGACTGATGTCACACAACATTTTATATTTTTTTAAAATATTTATTGAGACTATAATTTTCTTTTTGTGTTAAATATCCTTACTGACGCAAGTCTCAGGAAAATGCACAATATAAACAAATGGATGAATTAATATTGAGGTTTAAATGATTTCTGAGCGATTTAATGGAATGAAGTTTTCATCTAGCGACATGACGTCGAAGTCAAGAGGTTTGACACAGCCATGTTTCAACTGTTTCTTGTACATAAGCAATTTGTTTGCAATTTAAGCATGTCGTTGGGCAGTGAAGCTCAACATCCACTAAACCTTCAATTTAAATTTGTTCACGCAAAAAAATCCTTCATTGTATTTCCCAAGTAAATTCGTATAAGTGTGTTAGCTTAAATTGTAAAGAAGCTCTTGCGTGAAAAAATTGTGTCAAATATATTAATTCAATTTATATATATATTTTTTTGGGCTTTTGTATAAAATGTATTCGGAAAGAAAAGTAACAAATATTTACCCGAACATTAATTTTTGTACATTTGTTATGTTACGTGATTAATAGCTTGTTTTGAAGGAAAAATATTGTTCCACCGGAGACTGTGTCAGTTGTTTGAGAAGGCCAACCTCACCATTTATTGATTGCGAAGCCCGAAAAGTTTTTACAAATTCGAGATTTTATGCTACTTCTTACAAGAAGAAAAAATCCAGAATACTATAAATAAGTTTATTAACAGATATGAGTAACATCTAAATTACGAAGCATCGTGGAATATCTGCCACCCAATGAACGACTAAATGTGTTTAAACTTGTAAATACATGCAATCAAACCGAAAGCTTTCATACTTTTCTCTCCAGCTTTATTTCTGGAACAAATACTTATAGTGGAAGAGGCCGATTGTAAAAATACAAGGTCACTAATCCCATTTACTGTTTGAAAATAAGTAGCGATAAGCCGTAATAAATAAACGACTTAAATATACTTAGGGGACAACACTGACCTATCTACATGACTCGGAAATCTAGAATGCAGATTGGAATTATCGAAAAAATTTAGCCATACTGAAAATCTCGTATGTAAGATGATAGACTCATATTATGTTACAGGATTGCATTTCAGTCCCGTATCTGAATGCATGCATATTATGTTCATGCACGCAGAGCAAAACAAAGGCATCATATACGGATGACTCTCATATCTCTTTGCTCCAAAGTAGATGTGGGAGCTCTCTGCTCCTACTAAAAACTGTCCATAAGCCACAACACAGAAAGGTATTTTCAAATGTCATTACCACATTTCTTGCTCACAACCGGCAGAGCTCTGCATCTGCCGGTCTATATAGCATACTGACAAGAGCAGAGAACTGTCATTCTGAGTTTTCGGTTCCTTTTGTAAACACTACCTTTATTTCACTAGATTTCGGGATCTCATTATGATACCTGAAAAATTGTGAAATGCACCAGTGGTGGTAAGTTCCAAAGATTTCTTGGAAACATGGGGAATTTTGGTTTTCCTCTTCAGTCTTGCCAGTGCGATTAGCACTATAACCAGACTTTAGAGTATAAAAATAGTTTGTTCGTCCACTATTCGTTCCTTTCCATTTGTGTTTAGTTTTTCCCTCTGAAGAATTCTTCTTTGGTCTCCTGTCGCCTTTGGCCTGGTTCCGAAATCGGGAGTCTAATCGGGAGTTTAATCGTGCTCTGTTCCTGTCAAATTCTTATATATGCGGATTTCGGGTTAGCTGCTGATCCATTCATTGGATTCATCAGGAAGAGGAGTGAAACAATATTATTATCACTAGTTCTAGTTCTATGGTTTCGTGGTGCGCTGAGTGGACCGGTTTTCCAATTAGAGGGTCTGTGGTCCTCAGCGGTAAATATATATGCAGTGATTGCCAAGTTCTCCAATTATGGGAATCCTTGAGCATAACTGCTCAATAATTAAACTTTGTTAGTCTTAGGTTTATAAGTTTTCGAGTGCACTCGTTGCTCGTATCAAAGAACCCGGGAGTAATAATAGTCCCAGGTGAATCTTGGGCATTTAGGTTAAAAAAAGGATAAGAGTTCATGCAAATTGTGTGTGAACAGAACTGAAAAGAGTTTTGTCTTTCTTTTTGTCTTTTGCCTCTAGATTTTGTCTTCTGTCTTTACAGTATTGTCTTGTGTTTTCGTCCTTTCTAGTTTTCGAATCCTCAGAATAAAAAGTTTTCTTTGAGCCAAAGAAAGAGAAAAACTATTATTTTCGCGGTTTGAGTTTATATCATGTTCTCAACCTCTCATATCTTTTCAGTGTCATTATCACTGCAGAAAAGATCATTCTTTTGGGACATTTTCGTGGGTCATTTTTGTTTTTCGAGAAAGGGATTGGTTCGCCAGTTTTTGCGCTGCCCCAACACGACTAAACGCAGATCCATCCCCTTTCATTCATGCAACTTAAGCTTTGCTATCAGCATTCCGTTTGCTACGAAAATACTCACCTTTTCAGCTCATGACTTTATTCTGACGGGAGCAACAATACGCGTCATACTGCCTCACGCAGTTTGTGCGCTCGCACGTTTCTAAGCATATTTGCAAGTTACACAGTCAGTGGTATTAGTAACGACTTACTTCAAATTCAAATTACAAAGACATTCCTTTTTCATCAAATAACCACTAATGATTCTATAACAGTTAAACTTGAACCAACTATACATATAAAGTAAAATATTTTGTTTTAATAGGTATTAGCATGTGATAAATTTACTGAATGATTGAGTTTAAATGATTCACGCATGAATAAAACATTGTGTGTAATATATTATGATCTTGTGGTCCTCCAGTTTTAATATACGTAGTACGGACAGTTTGTACCCTTTTAACTCTAATACTTGATATTAGAGAAGAATAGCATTTTTAGAGAAGCATCCCCATATCATAATGCTTCATAAAGAAAATAGGGGCCATAACTATATAGTTTTTAGCGATGAAATTTAGCTTGCCAAGATATGCGATGTTACCTACACCATGCGTGACTGTTACAGTGATGCTTTTCATCTTCAATGCCTTTCCTGGCTTTCTTCAATCATGTTGTGAGCATTTTCGGCCAGAAAAGAAGGTTTTTGACTCATCAGATCAAAGAATCTTCCTCCACTGGTCTGGCGTCCAGTTTTGTTTGTCTTTGTACCATGGGCCCAAATTCCCTTTATGATGCGTAAGGTCCTTTACCAGAGAGGGGCTCGTGGAGCAGGATCATCTCTCTGTTTTCCCACATCTTCAAGCTTGCTTGCAGCTTCCCCCAAGTCGTGTGTGAACTACAAACTGACGCAGCTACAAACAGAGGTACCTGCGATGTTGTTAGCTTAAAAACCTTCCAGTTTATATTGGTGGAGGTGCCAGTAGCAGCCGTTTGAAACTGGCACAGGCCATAGGATATAATGATCTCCCATGCCTCTGGACTTGAGTAGCACCATTGAATTTCTAGTGCCCGATTTCATATAACTGGACTAATTTTAGATGGCGTTACGACTTTATCACTTTTGCGTAAGTGGTAGTTCTTC
The DNA here is from genome assembly GCA_034700605.1 of Willowsia nigromaculata. Taxonomy (NCBI): domain Eukaryota; kingdom Metazoa; phylum Arthropoda; class Collembola; order Entomobryomorpha; family Entomobryidae; genus Willowsia; species Willowsia nigromaculata. The sequence continues at coordinate 430 of JAQIXX010005648.1, read as the reverse complement.
CTGGTGATTTCAGCAATTCTGCTTACTCAAAATCCGCGTTGATGGAGCTTCACTATAAATGAGATGTCTTTGGCGAGAAATTGCTTCAAAAAACTGCACAAAATTTACATTCAAGCTTTTTCTGGACAAACTTAGTTATTATCTTGTCCTCAAAATTTCCTTATTTTTTCCGAGAAACCTGTCACTTCTTTCGTAATTTGACTTCTTGGACTCCACATTTTGCATATGTGATAGACCGTTAAATTTTCTACATGATTCTAATTTTAATTTTGCCCATCACAACCAGACACCAATGGTATCTTTGCTCATTTGTTAGTGATTTTTAGTTTGTTACTGTCGTGTCAAGTAGCTGTACATAAGTGCATCCTTTTGTATTCTTTGAAACCATTTCACATAGTTAAAAGGGTATTACTAAAACCCAGCCCCTGCT
>JAQIXX010005647.1:0-13615 GCA_034700605.1 Willowsia nigromaculata | reverse complement strand
AGGTTGGAGTGCTGGACTGAATACAGGAGCTGAGATTGGATTCGAGCTAGGGCGGTACAAAGGATTTGCCATAGCTGTTCGTGAGCATCTTCAAAGCAGCAGTAGTAACAGTGGTAAAAGTACGCAAACCAAGGTGCTAAAACTGTGCGAAAAAATAATTAAACTAGTAGACGAGTTTGACTTGCGAAACGTAAGCAGTATTCATGACGCTACGTCCCAAGTCCGCCTGCAGTATAATCTTCTGAAGTCCCAGTGTGGAGTTGTGGACGAGCAGCCAAGCGAAGACATTCCTGGCCAGAAATTTTCATTTTGATCAGTTAAAATGGAGGATGTAATTCATAATCTTTGCCAAACGACAATTTCATCGGATTCGTCAACTCAATCCAATCATCAATACAAAATGGGAACAACAAAGGCAGTTCTAAACAGAATGGCAAATTTTCTTGAGCCTGAGCTTGCATTTCTCAACTGTCATTTTACCGATTACTACTTGAAGGACTATTGGAATACACTCTTGCCAGAGAAGTTGAGGCATGATTTGGAAGCAAAATCACTAGATCAAGTCAAAAGATGCATGACTGACCTTACAACAGGAGCGTGGAACAAATATCCAGAAGCTTGCAGTACAAAGGAAAATGTTAACTTTAGTACTGCTTCCACTCTTGAGGAATTAATAGTGGCTGTTGGAAGACTTAAACTTTCTGATTTAAATGCTTCCACTTCTTTTAAGAACATTGAGTATAATCGATCCCTTTTGAAAGACAAGGTTCCCGACTTGTTTGTAAATTTGGAGTTTGACAAATTCATGTCGTCAAAAAAGATGCATGAGGTGCTCAAATTTAGTGAATTTATTGCGTGCACATGTGCGGGCACGAATTTAAGCGCTAATGAAATGGCGACAGAGTCTATAGACAAAATTATTCCAAAGGATAAAGTTACAAAGATTGTTGATGTAGGCAGCGGGAAAGGCTACTTGAGCTCTTTCTTAGCACTCTATTATGATCTCAAAGTATTAGCTATTGATGCATCCGCAAGCAACACTGAAGGATGTGATAAACGCACTGCGAAACTCGATCAGAGATGGCCGCAGTTAGTTAGACGGGCAAGAGAACGCCAGGTAACGGGCACCTGTACAAATTTGGGCAAGAACTGGAGGAAAAAGTTGGCGAAGATGGGTATTTCTGAGGAAGAGTACAGAGCTTCGTTACGAAACGAGGTGCAGTCTAACTCGGGGGAAAATAATCTAAAATGTGTGACCGAAATGATTACCACGAGGACTGACTTACAACACTTGGTCGACAGCAATCTTAAAGAAGGGAGTGAGGAAAAAGTTAAATATGGAATTGTTGGATTGCATACGTGTGGAAATCTGGGTGCAAATATTTTGAAACTCTTCCTTCACAATGAAAACGCTCAGTTTATTTGCGTAGTGCCATGTTGCTACAACCTTGTCCAGGAGGATGAGGAACTCTACCCGGAAAATGTGTTTTATGGGTCCAAGTTTTTATCCAAGAATGGCTGTGGTATTGCGTCCAATGAGTCGGCACCTTGGCCGGATGGAAGTATTGGCTTTCCACTGAGCAGTGTTTTAAATAATTACAACGATGGAAGAGCATTTGTTGTAGGTAGAAATGCGAGAATGTTGTCTGCTTATTCGCTTCCAAGAATGATTCAATGCGAAACGGTATGCTGACTAATACTAATATGTTAACCTTAAATGTATCATGCAAACCCAATCGAATATAATGAAATAACCAATTTTCTATTTTACATAATTTTTCTTTATTTTTATATTAAAACTGTTTCAGGGTTTGGAAATGCCTCCCGCACTAAATTACAGAGCGATGCTACAAGTTGTATTAAAGGAACATGGTTTGTTATCCAGCAGCGAAGACAACAGTGACATTCGTGTCGGCCGAATGACCAAAAAATGCGTATCATTTAAGGATTATGTGAACTTTGCTACAACGAAGCTAGGAACTAGTCCAGAATTATTGGTAAAATATATCATAATCATATTATTGTGCTTTATTCAGTATCATAAAGGCATAAGGTATCTTCAACGTAATATTTTTTATTTTAGAATGACCAAAAAATTGAAGATATTCGGTTAAAATATGAATCTGAAGATATTCCTAGCAAATTTCACAAGTACTACTTGCTCCGGGCCATGTACGCGGCGGTGGTTGAGGATCTCATTCTTCTTGATAGAATCGTATACCTCTTGGAACAGGTAGACTAGTGGAAACTTTCTTTATTACTTGTTTGCTCATATTGTTTGAATTGGGTTAGGAATTTCCCAAAAATGATTGATAATTATATTCTCTTTAAAGGAATGCATCGAAACAGCCAACTTGGTTCAGTTATTTGATCCAGCTTTGTCCCCAAGATCACATGCTATTGTGGCGTCCAAAAAATCTGGATGAGTTTGTAATTGAAGATATAAATTGAAAACACGGCGAGGTTTGAAAGTAAAATCAAGACCACACATAGTGCCATTTAAGTTTTTACACTGTTAGTACATTGTGTCTGGTAGTTTTATAATATCGATCAATAAATACGAAATATTTTATTAGTTTTGAAGAAAAAACATCTATCGCAAATCGCACTTCACCTTCAACCCACTAAATTGACTTACCGTACAATCTAAAGGTGTGCAATATGCGACTAAAATAAAATATAAAATCCATATTCCACACACTTATCATGTCGTCATTATTTTTCTCACTCTTTCCAATCAAATATGCATATAAACTATCAGCGACAGACGAAATAGTGAAAAACGACAATTTACAATAGACTCGCCGATCAGACCAAGTCTCAAAATGGTTTGCACTTAGGAAACTTTTTTATGCATGTATATAGAATGCAAATATTGTGAGCTACCGTCTCTAATATTCCTTTAATACAGATCCTTCTTTCTTGTAAAATGCGCACATACCTAAAGGCGTAAAAAAATGAATTACGGTCCGATTTTACAATTGTCCACTCTTTCTCTATTTTACCACTTACATTGCAAAAATGCATGCTTCTACATGAAAATTGACAGAGGTGTTAGAAAGCATTCTTTATTCCGCAGACACATCTCATTAAACGTTAACAACGACATTTTTAATCTTTCTTAAGTAGCTGCCCACTTAAAGAGCCTCGTGCTAGTCGATGAGAAGTTATGGGGGCTGTTATAATTCTCATTTGAAATGGAAAGGTATGACAATATTATTCTCCGTTCCTCCTAAACATTTAAACAAGTTGGATAGAATAATATTGACTCATCCCAGTATGAAGCATACTCACTTACGTAAGGAAAATAATTTGTATGGGACTGTAGGAAAGGAAGTGCCTGATATTGGCTTTTGTCTCCCGTTCTCCAGTACGTAATCGTAATTTTCACGTATATGAAAATTGATTCTCACCGGATTGAAATGAACAGCAAAGTACACATTACACATGTGTACGTTAGACAAACAAGTTTTTGCAAGCGTAAAATTATAAATACATTATAAATACGCGAGAGAAAGGTACCAATTTAGTTCAACGAACGAAGTGCATGGATTTTGTTTTTTCATCTTGGACTGAGAACCGAAAACAATTCGCTTTCTAATTTATATTTTCTTTCCGTTGAAAGTGAAATAATTATTTTTCCTTCGCATATATTGACATGGATTGCTTGCTGAACTGAATTTCTTTATAGCGTGACATTTTTGTTGGAAGCTAAAAAATTTTCTTGCTTTTTCCTTTGAGCATACTATTCCATTTAAAATTACTGTCATTTATTATGGATCGAGAGACGGGATTTGGAATTATTAGATAGGTTACTAAAGTTGTGGAATTCCATGAAAAATGTATAACAGTTTGTGTGCCAATTATATATTATCTTGTTCATGTGATGGGGTAGTGCTTCAAACTTATTTAATATAGTGCTGCTGTAAACTTAATATTTTAGTTTGAGTTATTCATCAGGGCAGGTAGACAATGCATTTATTCATGCATTACATTTCTTTGGCACAAACATTTATGTCGTGTGAGTGTTGTGAACCATGAAAATGTAAAATCCTAGAAATGCATAAAACTAAATTGAAATTCTTAAGTGTGCATCATCAGTTTTCCATTTTCACCTCTTTTTCTTACTCTTGTCACTTTTCATGCTCGTTCCATGCAAGTGCGACTGATGTATGGGAAACACATACAATTGCATTTCTTGACTCAACATAAACATATTTTTGAGGATTATAATATCAGTTGGAATCTTTTTTGGGAACAAATGATAGCATGATGCTGTGTCTGAAGTCTCATCATGTTTGTATATCTTCACCTGTGGCAGGTAAGATCTACTTTAATTTTTATTGAATGCGGAAGCTTATACAATGAATGTCATAAAAGTAACTTGACTAGTTCATTTGTGCTTTACCACAAGACCAACAATGTAACTTGATAAAGGCTTGAAGCGAGTAACAATCACTTTATATCCTCTTCACGCTAATTTCGACGCTTTTCGTACCTCGTAGACGACAGAAGGATTGGGTGCAGCGAAGTATATGCACTCTTGCTTGAGTATTCAGCGATTATATTATTCTCACTGGTCACGCTTGAGAAGCGTATCTGAACATTGAACCCAAATTTTCAGCACCTAAAAGTTTTACACAGGGGTGTATAAAACACAATATTAAATGAGCCCTTATTAGCAGGTACATTTCTGTCTTTTACCTAACAAGTAATGCAGGTTTTGTGAGGTAACTTGCGGAAGGCAAACATCTTACGTAGGTAAATCCAACTGACCAGCGATTATGATATAAAAGATCTACGTAATATTATAAAATTACTAGTGTTATAAGATGTGCTGGTCAAGACTTGAATATATTGCAATGCCATAATATTATGCAACGCTGTGCTGTCCTCAATTGATGTTGCTTACATTGCAACCTTGCAGGTACTCATGCAACTTTTGTGTTAAAAATATGCTAGACATGTGGCACCATGGCCATGCCTGGATAATAGTTTAATTCTTTCATATTGAATTATTGTGAACTTGCAAATTTAGTATGCATAACACAAGGACAACATAAATCATAAATCAATTAGGTGGCTTTGGCTTGGAAGCAATAATTTCATTGGTTCCAAACTGTAAAAATTGTTTAAGTGAAGTTATTCTGTTGAAGTGTGTGGGTAAATATAGAAAAAAGAGTGCCTGTAAATCCAAGTTAACTTTTTAAAAAGTTCCTATACATATCTTAAGGTTTCAAATCGTTTGTCACTTACTAGGTAATTATCACATCAAGTAATAAAAATACATATAATCTCTTAAATCTTGTTTATGTGTTCCTTCAATCTTATCCTCATTTATTGAAATTACTTCGTACAAACATAATGTAGTTGGAAGTAATTTCGTCACTTTTGTTTTATGTTTATGTATTTAGGAAGTGTAAATGGGAGTAGACGGAGGAAATTTTCATTGTAAAATTACGAAGTAAATGTAGCAGTATTCAATTTGGGATATTGGTTTTTGGATTCCAAACGCAGTTCCTCCTGCATACATTACTTTTGCCAAAGTCTGATTACAGCACAAGTAAAAGTATACAGCTAAAATGTAAGAAAAAGTAAAACTTTTCTCCATAGAATGTTAAATATTTACTCAAGGGTTCTTTCTGATGGTTTATTATGAGAAACAGTTAACATTGAATATAAACCTTACTCACTAAACACCTGCCCATTGAGTTACCAGTCTTTGGAAATAACTACCTCAGATTAGAATCAAAATTAATTTTAGTTGCTTTTCCTTATTGTTTGCCATAGGTTATCCTACGTAATAATCGTAATTTGGATTATAGCCATCATTTATTTTTTCAATATCGTCCGAAGGATGTGCATGGACCTACTAGTAAGGCCGGCGTAGGTGTTCACAAATTGCCACTTATAAGTTCTTCTGCTTCCGTTGCTGTGTTTATTATTTAGACGTTTGCAATAAGGACGACAAAGCTTTTTATGACCCGCTACATAATATGTTGCTGCAATAAGACTGACTACCTACCGGAAAATTCCGAAATGGACGAAGAGGAGAAGATGGAGGAGCCAGCCGGCTGCAGTAGACCAAAATGAATAGAAAACGATGGAAATCCTTGTGTAAATTAAATTAGCACGCGAAATAGCAATTTAAAAAATTATGCCTGCTGAAAATTTTTATATGAAGTGTCATAATATCAAGTATTTTCTGTGTACATAGTATAAAATTCGTCCTATATTCAGACTCAATGATAACTGACAAGTATTTTTACACTGTATTTAGAACTGATTGATTGCTCATTCATAACTTTAATTGTACACCTTAGAATGTTGTATTTTGACTTGTTATTTGGTAACACAAAATTAATATTCAACTCAATCAAAACTTTGGAGCCTATTTAAATTAAGAAATTGCAAAAAGAAATACACGCAAGACTAAGTTCCAAAACGCCTGCACAAATTATTGCATTCAATGTCATTTTTGAAACTGTGACTTCCTTAATCTTTGAATAAAGAATTCCTTATTTTCTTACATCTTTTGTTTAATTATGTTTGTTTTTTCACACTTCTGATTCTTTATCATGTTTATAGCCAGCTACAAGCTATGCTAGTTTCATAGAACTATTCAATAATTCAATATTACTTTCACGCATGAATCAACAAAAATCACCTCTCAAAGTGCAAGGAGCAAAGTCTCACTCACACTTCACACCACAATTTTGCAGTGTATATATTTTGTTAGTATGTGATATAAAATAGTAAAGCTACAAAATTACATGTTATGTTTTATTACTAGTTTCATATTATAATGCTTGCAAAATCCTCTGTATATTTTTTCTATTTTGGTGTCCTGAAAATTACGTTATTATTGCATATTTTACTCATTAAAAGCTTGTTTCCAGTTAAGTGTACCTGCCCGGACATATAGGAATACGTACATAGGTGTGTCAAACTATGTACTATAGTTGGTGAGATTAGTCAGTTTTACCGGTTTTACTTCATAATGTACACAATGTAGTCTTTATTGGTACTATTTGGTACTAAATTATGTCATTATGTTCTCATCATTGCTCGTGAAAAATCGGACTCCAATCTTCTTTAAACTGTTCTTCCTGTTCCCATATTAATCATAGTTACTCGTTTATTATCTACTCTAATCTTGACGCTATGTACATCATCAAAACTGGTGACTGTGAAGCAGTTATCGAGAAATACATTGTATGTACATAGTACACAGTATGCATTTAAATACTATTTTTGTGTTTTGTCATGCTTGTTACCTTTTATATGAAAAGGTGTATCATATTATTCGAGCAGTTGCATTGCCTTATCGCATCTTGTTTAATAGTTATCTTGTTACTATGAAACTATAAAATTAATAACGATGATTGCATTGTGGAACATTATAAAGGCGTATTCCAGTACATCTGTTATGAATTTGAACGATGCATCTCTTATATTTAATATATAATAATGAGTTCATAACACTTATTATACATATTTCGGTTAGCAGTGCACTCTGAATTGCGACTTAAATAATTTTATACTACTGAATGATTACTTTGATGATGCAATAAGTGACGAACTTGAAATGAAACATCATTGGAGTATTAGAGAAATGACACATAACAAACAAAAGGGTTCAATACCAACTCAATGTACTAATGATCCAAGTTTGACGTTGACGTTAGATTCATGACAATGACAAGTACTGACAAATGATCATGATTCTGACATGACAAATATTGTATTTGCAAGAATTTGATTTGATGTAAGCTACTCAAAATATTCATGAATAGTCGCCATGTAGCAGTCGTTGAAAGAATATGAAAAGAAACAAAATTTTTTTTTTTTACTTTACTGGATACACGCACGAGTAGAAAGTAATATTGCAGTCTTAATACTTAATATTATGCTATATGTATAATATTTAGCTCACTCATTGCTCCAGAAACAATACGATGAATACGGAGTAATATCAAAGGTAAACGAAACACATCCATCACGCATTATGCATTTATATCTGGTCTTTTACTTTGTCATCCAAAGAAGTCATTACTTTACAACTAAAACTTTCTCCAAAAATTCATCATCATAACCATAGTTGGTAATAGTAGTAATTCTCATAAAGTCCAAAATTATGATTTATTGCTCCATCATGTATTTCCTGTTCAGATATATTTCTAATCTACCTATACAAACTAAAGTAGGATCCATTAAGACTTGCTGTTCCTATTTGGTTTGGATGATAACAGATATCATGAGATGTGTATGATGTGTGCCATAAGCGTTTTGAGAAGTTTTCTTTTGGAACAATAGGATAATAACGATCATCCCTTTGGAAGTACTAATGTAGCAAATCGTTCTTCATCCTTTTATCTTTTATTGGTCACTATAAGAGTTTTATTTTAATGTAGTGACGCATGTTGCCGATAGGTTATTAAGATCTTCAGAATATTCATGCAACTCTAAGTCGGAATATGGCATATACTAGTGTATTCAGAGTCACTAACAAGATACCATTCCAGCGCGTGATCAAGATCCATTCATCGCTACCTGTCATCTTGTCAGATTCATCCTACCTACCTACTTTCTCCATAACCTTTCCTGTAGTTACCAGTACACTTCTTTCCACTGCTCTTTCTTTCATGTGTATGCAAAAAGACTCATCATAAGCACTCCCAAGCGTGTACGTTTCTTTTTCTTTGCTATCCATGATCCTCCCGAAAATACTGTTCCTTTCCCGTTACCCTTTCACTGCTAAAAACAATTATTATGGCTACAAGTCGATACTGTCAAAATTTTCTACAAAATAGAACTTTTCTAATGTCAAAACTTTCCCCACTGACTAATTCCACAACGGGATGGTTCTTAAAAATATAAGCATCGCTATGAAATTATCCCATTCTTACACGTGTGCGCCCGTCCAAAGTTTTAATGATATTTATTTCCTGAAAAAAAAAAAACATTTGTACCAGTTCACTTTTTGCTTCAATGAAAATCAAAACACTATTAAAGAATGCAACAAAAATGATTCCTAGATTTCATGCAATCCGTAACTTTTGTAATCAAATCTTGACGAAAATATTTATTTGGACCTTGAATTGATTGCCATTCGGATCAGGGTATCAGTATGTATGTATGTACCTCGGTGAAATTCCAAGAATGCCTTAAAAATCAAAGATGCTCAATTACAAAAAAGAATCAGAGGAACTCATTTTTCAACCATATCCAAATATATCCTTTTCCTCCTTCTCACAGAATAATGTCATATAGTCATATAGCATAATATTATCCCTTTTACTTTTTACCTTCAGATATTGTTCCATGTGAAACGTACAGACTCTATTATTCTCGCTTTCACTTTTTTTTTTGCACAGAATAAATCGAAAGTAAAAGAAAAGTAAGAAATGGTGCAACGCTTCAAACACAACCTCTTTTTTGCACTCATTTACTATTCATTTCTTTTGTTCCTTTCTTCACGATTACCTTGTTGTAATGATTAGTATTACCTAATATTTTATTCCATAATATATTCTCCAGGCGGATTCCTGTCTTATATGTATGTGGACTATATTTGTTATTGCGTGTTGTAGGCATACCCTATAGTTGATGTATTTTATGTATTTCGTTCTTTTCCTTAATATCGTTCAGGCTGTCATATGAAATCCTTTATTCGGGTCAATGCAGTTAAATAATCTTCCGACCTCGTATGTACAACCTACCGACTTGTAAAAGTTTTCAGTACTCCACTTCATAGTTAGTATTCGCTCGTTTAATGCGTCTAGAAAAAGGATGTACATGTGTTTAGTTGCTGCTTAGTAGTTGTCGTAATCGCAATGCTGTTGTGTTGTTGTATACACAGTGCATTATGGCACAGGGAAACATGAACCCTTTCCGGTTTTTCCTCAACTTTGTCCATGAAAAATGTACAAGTCAGAAAAGCTCACATTCTTCCTCCTTGTATGATCAAGAATAAATTTTTATTGATGGAAATCACGACATTTAGATCTGCCCAACATTGATATTGCTAACATAATGTGTACTTTTGCAATATGCTATTGGTGTACATAGAAGATACATGCTGCTGTCAAGATGTGGAGTAAAATAATGTTATAATGGCGGTGGTAGTTTCTCGGTTCTCTCAGTTTTTTTCCATCAATGAATATAAAACTTGCATTTTCCATTAGCCAAAACCACACTACTCGTGATAGACGGCAACCGTGGAAGTCGTACTTAAGACAAGAGAAAACAAATTCATGCATTTATGTCAAGATATACCCAGATAAACTGGGTGAAAACGTGACATGTAAGCCTTTCTAATAGAAGTTGTAATGCTGCACAGAGCACACGTTAGGTATAAATCTAGTGGGTGCTGTACTTGGAAATCAATTGTATTTTTTGAATTTCGTCTCTTTACAATTGAGTGTTTCCGTCTTCTACGGATCTGTATGAAAGACGAAGTTAGGCGCAAACAAACGTGAGGCAACGGTGGAAAAACTTGTTTTTCTGAAAAAGGTGACAGCAGAAAAAAAGAGAAGAAAAACATAAAAGAAAGTCATTTCTATCTTAAATCGTGGATAGAGTGAAAGTTAACTAACATAATGGAGCCGAAATAAGAGCTCATTGATTAAACACATTACACGCTCAGAAGAAAGAGACATGAAGATTACACTAATAAAACATGACTCTCTAAATAATTTTGCTGGATTTATCAGTTTTCAGAGTTCTTGTGTTTTCAGTGTTTTCTTTCATCCTGTTAATATAGACGTACGTTTTTGTTCTCTAGACAAACTCGTTTCTCCACCTTCTCACACCACTGGACAACATGACGAACAGCAAGAAGCTGAGCTCGTGCCGAAGCGCATGCAGAAGTTAAATAGAGTATAATGCCTGCAGTTGCGATGAGATGATGCATAGGGTGCAGAAAAACTATGGATCATGGCAAACAAAAGGAGTCGCGTGTATTTATCATGACATCAGTTGGGTTTTGTAGTTGCACACCACAACTACTTCCATTTTGGCATGATGATGGGAAGGCGATAATTTTAATGATAAGCTTGTTCTACTGCTGTTGGAGAGTTGTTGCTGTGTGGTGCTCGAACTGCGAAGATATTTAAAAAGCCTGCAAAAAAATCGTTCATAGGAAAGCAAGCGAAAGTGATTTTGGTGATTTCGTACCTAACTGGACGTTTTTCCTCTTCGCTGCACATTATTATCTGCTGTATAGCTGATATAATCGCTGTCTTATAAAATATGATACAATACAAGCGGATTCCATTCCAACATTAATCGGTAGGTGTTTTTTTCATACATTTTCTACAATTAAAAATATTATCTGTACTAACCTAATTTAAAGTTACACAAATTGTATGGAGTAAAAAATGTCAAATTTAACCTTTCGTGTTGGAGTGGTTGGACCACTAAAAGGGTAACCCGAATAAAGGTATGATATGGGTTTTGATTTCATCTCTAATAATACATACACTTTCTGTGGAAATCAACACTCAATTGATCTTGTGGAACTGTTTGGAACATTGTATTTCTCGACTGGAACTCATTTTTCCCGAGATCGCGTCATGTTCTCAAAATTACAGTGTGCGTCTGTCATTGTAACATGTTTACTTTGAATTTATGATAACAAAACGTAACTTTCCACCTACACATAAATGTTTTACACGAGAAAACACAATCAGAGATTTAGTGGTTTTGCCAAAGAATATTCATGCTTACGCGATACAAATGGTCTCGACAAAAAATTCATGTGTGTGTGCGTTGTGAAACTTTTGATATATGTTATCGTTATCATGATATATTATAGAGATTACTTTTGATTATGACCATGAACACAAAAAACCTCCAAAACAATACATTTCATTATTTTTCCGACGTCTATATAAGCGTACGCTTTATAATGCAACTAATAAATTGGCATAAATAAGCAACCTTTTGTATTGTCTTCGATAGGTATATATTGCAAACACCATTATTCTATGGAAAAAAAGTATTTGAAAAGGAAACAAAAAAGCCTGATCATATAACCAACCGGATGGACATTATAGATGCAAAAGAGATGTACATAATTACTCCCGAATCATATAACTGTGTACACAACTTTACTTACTAAAAAATAATTCAGTGAGCAACAGCGAGCACATGGACGTGTGCATGCAAATGAAATGCAAATTACAAAAGTGTAATGTGATGTGCTGCTGTGATGAGATGAAGTTTCTACAATGAAGCAACCAATCCAGAAGAAGAGAGGATGAGAAAAGGCAAAAAACACAATGTAACGTAGTCTGATGGGAGCAGAGTTCACGAAAAGCAAAAAAAACAACATTAAAAAATTGAAGATTCTCGTTAACCTTCACATATTTGACGGAGCGACAACAAAGGTGTGTATTATTGTGTTAGTTGTTGTGTGTGTAGGTATGCAATAATGTTGGAAGATACACTGAAGCTAGTTGTATGCGCACATGTAGAAATATAAATTTTTGCACAGTTAGTGAAGACTATGCAGAACAGGTAATAATCATGGAACTCTTCTGCTAAAAATAAATACATACACGTGCATTTAAAACCCAGTGTTCCACATCCGCTTTGTAACTTTACGTATCTAAACATTTTTGATAAAACTCGCATTCCTTATTTATGAGGATAAATTGTAAGTGCGCTTCACGTTTCTTCTTGAAATAATGTGCGCTCTTTGCTTTTTCCTGGATAAATTATTCACAAAGAAGAATATGATTCCCGTACCCTTGTACAATATCTTATGCAAAACTGAAGCTGGATCAGAACATTTTTATCATTTATTACATGTCTAATGTGCAGCCCGATAAAAACGCATAGAAAGATGAAATATTGATACTGAAAAGATTGTGAAACAAAGTGTGCCTTCTCCCTAAATCCGTTCAATGTGTTGACAACATGCCTGCAAACCACTTGTCCGAGCAGCCACAGCAAATTTTCGCAGAGAGAGGTATAGCGATTGAGAACAATGATGTAGAGTATCGTCCTAATAGTCTTAATCATTACCATCAACACCATCGCAGCAACTCTCACGAAAGCCTTATCGATCTGGGAGGGCCACCTGGGCTTCGTGAGGCTATCAGTCTAGATCGGAATGCTAATCAAATTGAAAGAGTGAGTAAGAAGGTAAAATAAATTGAAGAGGTACTCATAATCCAAGTATAGAAAATTGGTATGCAATCCATTCTGTAACGTGTTTTGTGATTTATAGGATGGCTCCCTCCATCTGGATTACCTTTCTTCCGGTACCCGAATACAAATTCACCCTGAAGACATTTGCATCCACACTTCCAGCCTTAAAAGTGACGTCGGATATTGTAGCGTTTGTAGCAAGCAGAGTAAAGCCTTCCCTAAAGAGAGAAAAAAGACTGCTATCGGATTCGCCCTGCTGGCCGGGGGTTTTATCTGTAATTCCTTTTCAATATTTTTGACTCATCAGAAAATTCCAGACCGGACTTCGCATCCGCCACTGCCGGACATCGCTTTGGACAACTTGACCAAGAGGAGATGGCTAAATGATTTAGCAGACATTATTGTGATCCTTTGTACAATGACAAGTGCCATCTTGATCTTATCTCATCGACATAGG
>JAQIXX010005646.1:0-13618 GCA_034700605.1 Willowsia nigromaculata | reverse complement strand
AGATGAACAGCAGAACATACTATGCATTATATATTGCTAACCTAGTCAAATGTTTGGCATATTCAACTTCTAACAGGACACGAAATTAGTGACAATTTTGTACAAACACATACAACTTTTATGACTAGTTATAGATGTACTCGATAACATGATCAACTTATAATTTTTTTACACAGACCATACATGCAGAAGTAAAAATTCTATTCTAAATTCAATAAACAAGAATACATAAGTTTAAAATTTACTTCCAAAAGTAAAAAATATCAGTGTATGTCATTGAAAACGGCCCCCGCACGCAAATACATACAAAAAATTCGTAATTCCGTGCCAACTATTTAGAAGACCTCTCTACCAAGCGCACGATTACGATTATCAGTGAGAGTTCTCAGCATGAGGTGGCATCTAGTTTTAATCTTTTCGTTAGTTGCACAGTCTAAGGAGCACCACCACAATGATCTCAAAATTGGTGCTTTTCAAAAAAGTCTAAATTCATTTCTACAGATTTTATCGAATTCTGAGGAAGGCTACGAAGTGTATTTTCATTTCACTTCCGTTCAATACTGCGACATAAGATACATCAGCACATCACTCCGATACATGGTATTTACTAGAGCAATCGGTAGATTTCTTTTTCCAAAACATAAAATGAAATTCATCCACCCATTTTCAATCGTATTTGCTGGTTACGAAACATTAAGTATAGATAAAGGGGATCCATTTTACGCAATGAACGTGCACACCACTACACTCTTTGTGCTTTTTACCCTTAAATCCAATGACGTGGAACCAAAGCATGTGAGTAAAATGCAAGTCGAGTGGAGAAATTATTCTGCATTGAAAATAGTGCTTTATCCAGTTTCCTTAGATAGAAAAGCATTTGAAATACAATACAAACTCGTGTGCAATAGCTATTGCAATCCGACGGTGCAGACAAGATTAAGCTTTGATTTGCCACTGATGAGGACCTTCAAAAATCCTTTGGTTTCGCATAGAAAATACTTTTTCATTGGAAAAAATAGAAAAGTGAAGGTGTTGTTCGTGAAAACGCATGTCCACTAGTTCCATTGGCACGATAAATACAATTTTGGCTGTGACCATCTGCACACAATAAAGCCAAAATATTATGTATGCAATAGACATGTTATGTCTGCTAACTTACTGTCCAAGCACCATAACATTTCGTTCACACACCTCAACAGATTCAATAGAACAGTCTACGAAAATACTGACACAAGCTGGAACGGACAGTACGTTCTCTTTCCGATTAAGTACGCTGATTATGGCACAAGTATATTTTGGATTTATTGGATACAAACGGGATTCAGAGTATCCGCCTTCCAGGAAACTCATTTGATTTATTGTGTTATTGACATTAGTGGAAATACTGGAAAATGGATTGATTTTTCACCGTGGTACTCTCCGTTCACTTTTATTATTTGGATAGCCACATTCTCTGTAGTTTTAGCGATCGCATGTTTCATGCAAAGAGGAGTTGGGATTCGTGGAGGAAACTTGCTCATTTGGCGAGTTCTCGACATCATCGAAACTTTGATTGGACAATCGAGTCCTCCACCGTTCAATAAAACCACTCTCTGCATTCTACTACAGTTTGTCGGATTTTTCATGTGTCAGTTTTACGGAAATGGGATTATGAGTGTTCTAACTGTACCTGATCGCTTTCAACCTCTCCAATCTCTTGCTGAATCACTCTCCGCTAAATACAAACTTATTTGGGATAATATAAATCAGGATACATTTTGGCAGCGTTTCCAAGGAATATTTAAAGCTAAGGGACTGGATGATAAACTAAATACAAGTTTTCAGTCATTCAGTTTTCCTTACAACTCAGACTCTGAAATATCCACACTTCTCACCAAGAAATTTATGTACCCTATTTATAGATCGGATCCATATTTTCTAACATTCATATACAAGAACATTATCGTGAACGATTTGAACATGACTCATGCGCATTGCTTTATTCTTCCAGAAAACATGGGTACTGAAACACTTTTTGTTGAAATGTACACGGTGAACCGACACTGGATGTTGGAAACCTTCTATCGAATTGCTGAGAGTGGACTTCCTGAGAAATGGGACAACTGGGCAAAGTTAGCGAAGAGATACGTGAGGAATGTTCAGCTCGAAGATCCGAATCCAAACGAGGTTGTTCCTGGGAACCAGCTTATTCTCCGAGATATTCTTGGCATTCTTCTTGTGTGCTCAGTGTTTTGTGCAGCAGGCAATATTTGTTTGATTGTAGAATTGTTTTCCGGGTGCAATATGGGCAGATTTTGTACTTCAAGAACATTTTACAATGCCAAAAGGAGGATACGAAAATATTTCTTAACCTTGCGAAGATTTCCTGTGATCCAGAAAAATTCCATTGCGTGCGCTGGCAAAGAAACAAATTTTATTGTAGAGACGGCATGGTTTTTGAGATGCGGTATCATCAAATTACGCACCACAAAGCAAACAAACGATACATAATGTGATGAATAACAAAATCAAAACTTGAGCCAGATTGTTCTAAAAATGATGGATACACGAATATCCTCTGTAAACGGTTCAAAATGTCGAGTTTTTTATAATATATCAGTAGAAACAGCTTATTTACGCTGCAGAGATTCTGATTTCTGGAAGTTTTTGAAAATGACTTGTTTATAGATTATATGCATTCTAAAACACTAAATATCGGCAATCAAATATAGCAGGAGAAATGTGAAAAATAAAATGCTGGCAAAAAAGCCGTTTGCAGTAGCCTCAATCACCAGATGTACCGCCACCGCCAGCAGGAAGTCAAATTAAGCTGCTTGGCTTGAACACAGACAATCATTCTAAAAAACATTTGCAGGGGAATGAAAGGTATAGAAAGGGTTGTTTACAAGAAGCGTGCCCATCTGAATATTGTAGTGTTCAGCTTCCGTGCTTACGGGTTGAAGATGTGGCTATGACGTGAAAATTGGTATAGACTACCTATCCGCTCCAGTTCAATTAAGAACACGAGCATGACGATAATTGAAAAAAATTATTACATATTGATTAATAATTTTACCTGGGAGTAGGAATGGAATAAACCTTAATGTCTATGAGCTCATGTCCTTACCAATTAAAATGATATGCAAAATATATGCATAACGTAGATAGTGGACAGAAACTCGTTTCTAGAGGAACTTTGTCGTTGGAGACGTCCCCCTGGAGGAAGCATTAGGCAAGGACGTACCCTTACCCATCCGCTCGAACACCGTCAGGTCAGGTCTGTGTTCGAGCTCTCGCTAATCCACGGGATCGATGTCTTCCTCCATCCCCATCACAACAATTAACTATTCATAAAGCACTGGACTGGTCAACTTGGAATTAAATAAAGACTTAATTCATTTTTATCCGCTCTAGTTCAATTAAGAAAGCGACCATGAATATAATTAACAAAAGTAATTAGCTATTGATTAATATTTTTATGTGGGAGCGGAGATGGAATAAATCCTAATGTTAACTTTGGAGTAACTTTGTTAACTACATTTCGTCGCACTATCCAAGAATGATGGAACTTGTTTGATTGATTTAAGACATGTAGGATCACTCTTTGCATCCTACTTCAGTTCGTCGGATGTTTCGTTTGCCAGTTTTACGCAAATGGAATTATGAGCGCACTTACCGTACCAGATCGATAGCAACCATTCCAGTCTCTGGCTGATGCTATTTCCGCTGAATACAAACTAATATGGGATAATATGCATCAGGAATCATTTTGGGTGCATTCTCACGGGAAATTCATGGCCAAAGGACTAATAGATAAACTGAATACAAGTTTATAATCATTCAGTTTTTCTGACAACGAAGATTTGGAAGTATCTACACTCCTCTCCAAGAAACTCATGTATAATATTTATAGTTTGGATCCACGTTATATGTTATTTGTCTTTCGGGACATTATCGCGAACGATTTGAACATGACTCAGGTGTGTTGTTTTATTCTTCCAGAAAACATGGACAGGTCAACAGCATTTGTCGAAATGTAAACAGACAATGGATGATGGAAACCTACTCCCAAATTGCTGAGAGTGGACTCCCTGAGAAATGGGACTGCTAGCAAAATTTATCGGTGACCGTCACTTTAATCCCAATCATTTCATCCCAGTCACTTCATCCCTGAATCATTTCATCCCAATTATTTAATCCCCATCATTTCATCCCCTAATAATTTCATCCCCATTGTTTTATTCTTTAGTCATTTCATAGCCATCATTTTATACTTATTTCTTTTGGGGAAAAAGTTTTCAGACCTCTAAATAGTGCCTGCTGACATTCCGTAAGGGTTTTCTGACCCATTTCGTAATTTTAAAGAAGTCAGTTATACCGAATTTTGCCCCAAATGATTAGTAATCAAATTTGGTTTCAAAAATTTTTTTTCATTATTTTAA
Organism: Willowsia nigromaculata; assembly: GCA_034700605.1. Lineage (NCBI taxonomy): Eukaryota > Metazoa > Arthropoda > Collembola > Entomobryomorpha > Entomobryidae > Willowsia > Willowsia nigromaculata. The sequence goes on along the minus strand of JAQIXX010005646.1, from coordinate 9,197 downwards.
TGCAACAAGTCTAACTAGGTAAGTACCTGAGGTGTCAGGAGAGTTACGTGTCAAGCTATATGACAATAGATAGACTAATTCATGCTGATTTCGATGCCGTTTTCCTTTTCCTGCACAACGCAAATTTCGAAGTTTGGCGAGCGATTTAAAATCGCCTGTTTACATAGCGCACGCCTTGGAAACAAACACCAACGCTTCTGCTCTCTCTCTCCTTCCTCTCTCTGGCCAGGCGATGCGTGTGATGTGTTGCTTGTTGTTGTGCAGCAGCTCCAGCTACTCTTTGTTTCCAGTGCGCGCGCCATGTAGACTAGTGATTTTGAATCGCTCGCCAAAATTCGAAATGTGCATTTATGCAGAAAAAGGAAAACGGCATCGAAATCAGCATGAATTAATCTATCTATTGTCATATAGGTTGACACGGAACTCTCCTGACACCTCAGGTACTTACCTAGTAAGAGTTAGCCAGTGGTGTAGTTGATGCGGAGAAAAAACATTTTGTGTCTACTCAAATCCCATCATATTGATTTGTTCCATTATCTATACTGGTGTATGATGTCCCATGTTGTAATAATTAGTATAGGCTGGGGTAATCTACAACCATAATGTATAAACAGTTTTTTAAAAATTTCTTGCATTCGTTATATGTAGGCGTATTTGGTTCCCCGATGACATAGGAAACAGGTGTATTTATGCAATTGATGGTGATTACTAATTGAAGTGTATGGAGCTTTGAATGAATCTGGAAGTTTGACACTGATTAAAAACACTTTCGCGTTATTATGAAAAGCAGACAAAAAAATTGAACAAATTGCTTAAGAAATGTAAATGGGGACTCAAATATCATTTTATATTTCAAAAGATAGGCTTTAAAAGTTCAGTCTAATGTGAAAAGTTAGAGTAAATCTTAGAGGTTGGAGATGAGAGCTACTCTGGGGACTGGAAATAGGAACAGGAGAAGCCAGCAATCCTTTGTGTCGCCATCCAAGTACTTCTCGTCAGGATGACATGCATTCCACTGAGGGGAGTTGGTCATGTCTAATCTCATTATGAGCATATTTTTTTCCTCCTCCACCCCATCCTGCCTCAAATGCATCCACAGCTTTACACTGAGAGATTCGTTTACTCCCTCCAATCCCAATCGTTAAGAAAACTACGACCTCCTCCCTTCTAAATCAATACCCCCTTGACATCAAAAGTGAACAGATGTAAAGAAGAACCTCAAGCAACAACCTTAACCTAGTAGTACATCATCCCCAACCTCACTTCTTAAATCACCCCCAATTCCAAATGACAGTGATATCTCCCACAGTTCAAAAACGCTTCATCACGGCAACATATTCCGCCTTTAAAGCTTTTCGAGCACTAAATCCACAATTTTTTTGAAGGAAGAAGTCAAGGCTCGCCAAACAAGCCGAAGTCAATCCCCATAAACAAAACAAAAACAAAGTTTTCAACGCTGGACACACATAAGTATTTATGTTCTATGAAAAGTAGAAAATAAAGGGGCAAGGATCGTGTCGGCCGGGCCATATTATGTTACTTTATAAATAACAACAATATTGGCAATATTCACTTATGTAGAGCATGCATACAAAACAAAATTCTAACTTTGACGGGAATCTTGAAGCTAGTTTACCTCGCTAATTTAGTAGCAATTAATACAGTTAGCTCGACTAAAGCTAAATGATCAGATCGCTCCCGACATAAAATTTCTGAACCAACAGAAGCAACGATCTTCCATACACACGCACATACACAATTCTTGCAGATATTGAAATTCTTTCAAAATTCCCGTGAGAAGGAATTCTGCCATCTTTAATGAACCCTTTTCTGCTGCAAAGCAAACTATTGGCGAGATATTAGAAATCCCTGAAATTTGCTGTTTTTGACAATTTGTTGGATTCCTAATTAACTAAACATGGGTACCAAACAAATCGTAGCGCTGGTTGAGAGCCAAATTAAATTAATTCTAAATCCCTGATTATTAGAGGGATAATAAATTCACATGCTTATCCCACACGAATGTTTGTATATGTAGTCATAGTATACATGGTTTATCCCTGATCATCGTTCTAAAATCCTCCCGTACTCCGTTCTAATTAATTAATGTGGTAAATTAAAATATACATTTACACAGAAGCCCAAACTACAGTTTTATCTCGATAGCAGGCCGTAAATCTCCCATCTCGCCTCTCATCTTAAAATCAAGTTTAATTAGATGAATTCTTATTTAATATTGTTGGTATTTATAAAGTAACATAATTTGGCCCGGCCGACACGATCCTTGCCCCTTTATTTTTTACTTTTCATAGAACATAAATACTTATGTGTGTCCAGCGTTGAAAACTTTGTTTTTGTATTGTTTATTTTTTACTTTTTAACTTTAAGTGATTTAAATAGATTATACAAGATTATTTTCACAAGTGAAGGGTTCAACGAGCTCAATCACAATCTAGGATTGCATATCAAATATGGAAATTCCTATAAATGAGTCGGGAGCACAAAATTTGCCATCCCTGGTAAGCCCTTTCTGTCTCCAAAGTAAAATCTAGGGCAAGACATGAAAATCCTTGATTTTGTTATGTTTATAGCGGAAATCGGAAATCAGTGGGAGTTAGCAAAAAAAAATGCCTATACCTGAAAATGCATGACCTAAACTCATGTATGTGCATCTTAGTCTTACTAACAATTTTACTTCAAAATAGTGCTGACAGAGAAGTACAGCACAATCTTATATCATATTTTAATTTTTCCTGAATCAATCAACGATTTATGACTTATATTACATTTATACTTCAAAAGTCTCACATTCATCTTGAGAAGGTTTCTATGGCCTTCTTTTAATGGTGAAGCCACATTTCACAAAGCAATGATTTCCTTTCATGCATACTATACATGACATGATGATAATGCCATAAATTTCTATACATTTCTACAAAACGGTGAAAGTTTATAATACTTTAAAACTGTAAATATAGGTTTTTCACAACGCCAAATCCATAAATGAAGAAATTATAGTTCTATGGTTCTAATTTATGCGTTTCGACAGCCGTTTGAGGGTTTTGCAAAAAGAAAATTTAGGATTTTGTTAGAACGCCCGAAAGAACTCATGAAAAAACGTCGATTTTGTGTTTGGAACATTTTGTGAATATCAAAGGATGATAGCGTTTCAAATGACGCAAGGTTTTGAAAGTGAGGCTGAATGCATAACTGGACATATTTTTTTAATGCATTTATGTGCACTATACGTGCAACATTCATGCACTGTACTGTTACCATGACCCATTACAGTAACGCTACCCGTTACAGTTAAGGCAGGATCCGTGTCCAGCAAAAACCCAGTCAAAAGGCAAAGGTCTACGAAACTTCTTTCTTGGAGCTGCCCTGCCCTACATCAAAACCTAAGGGAAGGAAATGATGTTCCAATCTTAAACTATGAGTAGCACGAAATCTTAAAATAAAAATTTCTAAAACTCCAGTTCCGCTGGTGTAGATATTCCCAAATCAACCAATATATTTCGAATACAAAGCAATAATCATGTTTTAAAATTAGAAATAACTTTCTTTTTTACATGTTTTCTAAATTTGAAGCTTTAAAAAAATTGAAAATCTCTAATTGTTTCTGTATTCAAAGGAACTTTTTCTGTGTACCTGCAATTATAAAATTAAAACAAACAGATATTTTGATGTTGCAAAAGTTAATAAGATAGTTCAGGTCAGTAATTATTCATAAAATAATGTGTGTTTGTACTCACGTTTCGTTAAATTCTGTCAACTGCCGCATTGCAGTTTTCAAGGAATATAGTTATGCCAATTTGTAAAGTTTCCCTGCATTTTTTGTGTTGCAAATTTTGATTTCAACTTGAGGAGGTCAGGCAACTCATATCTGTTCGCACTTTCCGCCACCACCGGCCCACATTCCTCCTACTCCTCCCCAATTTAGTTGATACAATCTCAGTAGAATTTTCATCGCGTTTGACCAAATCTATTGAATTGGAACAATTTTATCAAATGATTCATTCCAGAGATGAGTATTCCTCGAAAAACAGGGCTTCTTGCTGGAAATGAAAATTATTCTTAAAAAACTGAAATTATTAAACATCTAAAATTCATAATATTTAATTGTTACCTGTTAATTTTGACTTATGGGAATGTAGCTTAGTGCCATTTTCTGTTTTTAATTCTACATAGTGGCAGCAATTTTGACTATAAATCAACATTTTTTGTGTCATCCTTAGGATGTGATGATGGTGTACCAGGTATATGGAATATGGAGGCTTTCAACATTACTTTCAGTTCAGTCAAAGTTGCAAAATAGTTATCCTTTGTCTGTGAATCGGTTTTCGAAATTGTCGAGTTTGGATTTTGGGTCCACAAAAACTTTGATTGGACGAAGAATTTGGAATCGGAACTTGATAAAGACCTTTCCGAAACGACCTGGGATTCTAAAATTAAAATATTTATGGGCGTTTACGAATTTTACTGTAATAATTGCAATATTTTAATTGAAAATTTAATACCAGGTTTTTTGCTACTGTAGTTATTCATGATAAATCTTGGTTCCGGAAATATTTCAGTCCCGATATTGAGAAAAAGAGTTTTTTGTTCAGAAAGCATTTCATTCCATCAGGAGTAAAATCTCATCACTTTAACTGATGTCTCCTCTAAGGTCTTCAGATAAAATCGCAAATAGCTATCGCTAAATTTACTAAGCAGGAAGAGGTAGACATCAAAAAAGGTAATTATTTTCTAAATTTGGTAGAGTCAGCCTAGTCTTCCCAGTCTCCATCTCTTTCATATGTGAATAAAATTGTTTAACGCTTTAATGGGTCAATAGGTTTTAAAATAAGTAGTAGCAATAAGATATTAACTTTAGTATACCGTATCAATTTTGTACATCCGCAACAGTTGAGTCATCTGTCATATTATATTCTGGATATACTAAGTATGTATTAAGCTCAAGCAGTATGTGAAATCAGATTGTAAAGATTCAACTGATACTTTCGAGCGTTCTTGATTTCAAACCGTTTATGGTTACCTATGAAATTAATAAAAGCTTTCTCATAAGAAAATTAATTACCCATGTTAATTCGATCGCTTGGGTATAAAAATTCGTGCTTATCTGATTACCGATTCAACAGGTTGGCTGATCTTTTGTGTAAAACATTTGCATTTTCAAATTACGGACATCCATATTGAAAACGGGTTCAGCTATCTTTGCCATAGTATTGTATCCAATCCCAATCACCAAAACTTCTTCAATTCTGAAACAACCAAAGTATTTGGAAACACTTCATAAAATTTTATATTGGTCCTTTTATTACACACCAACTAATATCTTACCTCTTAACTCACTTGTAAATTTAAGGAATATCGGATCCTCCCTATTTGTCTCCACGTAAGCCACTTATTTCTCCAGTCACCTCTTCCAAACTGACGAGTCCACTCCAAAATTTTGAAATTGCTTTATTAGTTCCTAGCTAATTTGACAAGACAAGTGTTTGTCAAATTCTCCCAATCGCCAACTATATCAGCCACAGGTGGAAAAGGCAAAGCATTTCTTCTACTTTCGGTTCCTTTTTCAAATCCAATCTTAAGATCCTTTAAAGCCCATCTTTTCACAAATCGGAATAAAAATGCAAATAACTCTGAAACAGGTGCTTCAGGAATTTCTCTAGCACCTTGTCGCTCAGTCATAATTAAAGCCGCATGAAAATATTTCACAGAAACAAGTGGATTCGCGTACAATCTGCAAGTGTCACGGAGTCGAACATGTCATTTAGGCCAGCATCCACATTCAACAATTCGATATTTTTATTAAAGCAATGATGCAAGGGTTCCAAATACATGAAATGGTTGAATCTACTTTCCTCGTGGTGTTGATTATCGTAATATTTAAGCTTTAATGGATACACCATTCTCTTACACTACGTTTCACTGAAGCACTTGCACTTCACAAGAGGATGAGTTATTTTCTAGACGCAGGAGATATTCAGGAACTTGTGGACCTTCATGGATTTTAGGTCCTTATGTAAATTGTAGAGAAATTGCATTTGCAAAGTCTTCAAATACAAAATATATATGTTATTATATTAGTATATCTCTCTCCTGCTTATTGAAATATCCTTATATAATCGTCAATTTTAATCAGTATAGTCAATAGTAGTCGTCCAATAATTTTATTTAAAAAAGTCGTAACTCCAAAGAAGCTCATTCAAAATTTGTTTACATTTGTGTTTTCAAATGTACGAAAAATATGACAAGTTTTTTGTTTTGTTTTTACATCACTCATATGACTTCACCGCTGAGTCATTCTACTGGGTTAAAATGTAAACCAATGGGAAAGCATTCAACAAAGCAACAACTTGTTTCTTTGTTCTAATTTAACAAGTTGTTCATTTTCAACATTTTACATGCACTGGGAAAGTAGTACTCTACAGCGTTACATTTAACCACAATATTTTTAAAAATAAAATATCATGTAAATATATGTATGGTTCATGAACAAAATCATGCTCTCATGAAATTGAATGTTACCATGAATTGGTGGTGGCCTGTATGCATCTGGCAAGTAAAACTCTCCTCTCCAAATATAGAAAGAAAAACATCAGCTAAAAACGCATCTCCCAAAGACATTCTTAGAAAGACACCTGAGCGTGACGATAAAATGCACTGGAGTTGACAAAAAATAGAGATAACTTGCTAATCACAAATTAGGATGTTATGCAGTCCTCAAAGAGAAGACTTAAAGTGAGCTTGAAGAAGCCTTGACCAGACTTGCACATTTAGTTTGCACTCCACTCCACTCACCACTCGAGCCAAAAACAATTTTACCCAGGCATGGCACCAGGGTTTTAAAATGAAAAAGTACACCCATTAAAACACCGAAAATAAGTTTCTTTACCATTCCAAAAAGTTTTTCAATTTGGTTGGTACTCATTTCCCTGATGAGATTATTATTCAGGATGATGAGAAAATATGTAATTTCTTATGATCCGCCAATGCTTAATGTCGAAACGTGAAGCGGATTTGGTCATGTACAAAGAAATTTTTTCATGTAGATTGTACTGTATCTTCGTGATAGAACAATAAGCAATAAATTAGTGTCACTAATTGATATATATATGTCGTCAGTAATCGGATTGTGTCTAGCTACCAAAAGTTGCATGTGTTCTTAGCAAGTGTTAATTGTTTGGATGCCCTCGGTATTAAAATAAAAAATTATCATCAACCTGTGATGCAAAGAGCTGTATATTGAGTAGAAGGTTCTGTAAGAATACAATTGTGCTCACATGCTAATATTGGATGATACTGACACATTTATTATCTTACTAAAATGTAGAGCTGGAAACGTGTACACGATTTTGAGATTTTTAAATCGTGTCGTGTTTGGTGCAACAGGATGTGAAAACACGGAAAACGAACGAACACGTTTAGTACTAGTTCTGTGTTGGAATAAACACGAATTTCAAATCGTGTACATACATTTTTGAAAATTTAAAAATTATGTATATTCCTACAAAAATTGCACAGGCACTGCAAAAGTGCAAAGCAAGTTCGTTGGTATTCAAGTAGCAAGTTTTCTTAAAATAACAACATTAATACCAAAAACGTATTATAATTAGAAGTCTGAAAGCAAATTAGGGTATTTTTGGCTAAAATGCATTTTTATTAACACATTTAAAACACGGGTTTTTCAACTGTGTTCGTTTTGTGTTTCAATGAACACGGTTAAAACCGTTTCGTGTTCAATACCATTTGTGTCGTGTTTCACTCAACACGATTAAAAACACATTTTTCATTCTTGAACACGCGTTTTCGGGTACACGTTTCCAGCACTACTAAAATGGTTGTTGAGTTGGTGATTTGGCTCTAACAATCGAATAAATGCATCTCTGCAAATCGTGTTATTATTAATTAATTACGAATCGTATAAATATTATTCATGTCAATTATCAGACAAATCCAACACAGCTATTCAGAAATATGTGCAAGAATTGCTCCTGATATTCTTCTATTTTAGACCTAAAGTGAGCTTGAAGAAGTCTTGGCGCTGATTGGATTCTGAAAACTAACAAATTGAAAACGTGCTTCATTTTGAAGCTAATGTTTACAATTTGGAGACTTCCCAATCTTTTTTCTCAATCAGAGAAAATTTTGATGCAAAAAATAAGTTCGGCGTATCACCATTATTATTGCGAGTTTGCAAATGTTCTTGTTACTACTTATTACAAATGATCAGTCTCTTAGGTTTTCAAAGGATGCAGATGATCTTGGCAATGTAAAAAGTATATACGATTAGTTTTAGAATATGTACCTTGGTCTAGAAGGAATATTCTCTTATTAAAAATATAAATATAATTGAAATAGATGAACATAAGATTAGACATGGAAACATTCATACAAATACACTGTTTGGCTGATAGCGTAAAAAAAAAGAGATATAGCTCACTTAAAGTTGTTAGAGTGAAGCAAATACTTGAGGTGATATTCCTGTTTTCACCCTGGTATTATGAACAATTCAGAAAATCGGATAAAATATGCAATTCGTAACTTGAAAATACCTAATTTTATAAAATATTTCATGGTTCATCTTATTTAGTATTTACAAATTTATTTAGTAAATCTGCGTTCATGTGAAAAGGTAATCATTAACAAAAACAACGTTTATTTGTTTTCATTTTTTGAAATAGCCATTCGGGAAAATTTTTATGATAAGCCATGTTACATCGTGGACGTGGTGAATCTGAGTTCCTAACCCTTGCTTGATCTGTGATCTCCCATTGCTTCCAATTTCGGATCCATCGTTGGACGCTTATTTGCAGCAGCAACTAATGAGTTCTAAAAAAATATAAAATGTAACATTTGAACTGAACAACTTCAAAATACCAAATACGGAGTCACTTTAGTTACAATAAACGAACATAAGTTTTCTTACCATTATAGCCAATGCAATAGCTAGAACCATTCCAAAAAGGTTTGCAATTTTGATGGTATTCATTTCCCTGATGAGATTCTTATTCAGGATGATGAGAAAATATGTAATTTCTTATGCTCCGCCAATGCTTAATGTCGAAACGTGAAGCGGATTTGGTCATGTACAAAAAAAATTTCATGTACATTGTACTGTATCTTCGTGATAGAACAATAAGCAATAAATTAGTGTCACTAATTGATATATATATGTCGTCAGTAAT
>JAQIXX010005645.1:0-13618 GCA_034700605.1 Willowsia nigromaculata | reverse complement strand
GCTTCCTTAATTTTTTATTAGGCCTGATGAAGCTTAAATTCAGCGAAACATGTAGCCAATAAATTCCCTGACTTTTTTGAGTTTGAAGTGAAATTGTGTGATTTTTTGTTTATTAAGTTTACATCTAATTGCACATCATTATTCAATAGCACCAAAAATTGTCGTAAAAAACATCAGCATTATTTTTAATCGGAGTGCCATTTTATCTTGAAAACAATGATTAATCAAATGTACACATAAAAGAAGGCGATTATATTCACTGATAGCAAGATTGAGAAAATCCCGGGAAAAAGTGATTTGCCCTGGTAAATACCGGGAGGTGGGAAAAAGTCCAAAACTGGGAGAAACTACTTAACATGCATACATTGTGTTCACGTTGCCCCATTTGCTATGATTTTGGACTTTGTCCCACCCCCCTCGGGGTGGTAAATACCAGTTTTCCCGGTACATACCGGTATTTACCGAATTCACTTTTGGGCATCTTCTCATTCCTGACTGATAGATGATCTTAATTTTCTCTTAACATCAGTAGCTTTGACACTCGATGCAATAGATTCACCATAAATTTTTTGAGCTATTGTATACAGTCCGACGCCATTCATTCCAATCCAAAAAGCAACGGTGATTAATATATCGGATGATACAGGAATATTCTGGTTAATTGTTTGATTGCCGAATATAGAACCTTGAAGAACGTGAATAATTGCATTCAACCATGTAAAATATTTTAAATTGGAGAAAGATTTGCGATTTTTTGTTACTTGAACCAAACAGTTTGGATTTTGACTTGATTGAAATACGGATAACTTTCCTGGTAGCGCTTTCAACAAAGTTAATTGCAATTTGAGTAACATGTGCAATGTATTATCATTCCAAAATTTTAATTTGACACGATTCACAAAATTCATATTGGATGTTATAAGGGAGCCGTAGAAACATAGAATACTTTTTACCGTGTCGGTGTAGGGAAAAAACATTCCTGGAATCGTTGACAATAACTTTATTTGTGTGTGTTTCATTTAGCTCCTTTAGATCGGAGAGAAATGTTGATAACAGAAAATATTTTGTTCTTTGAAATGGTTAGAGTAGCAATTGCTGATTTTCAATATCTGTCATGATAGGTATGATAGCATTCGTTTAGGAATGCTGAAACCAGCACATGTATTTGTAGATAAATTGGGCGTTTGATGATGCTATCAATAATGTGTAGGCAAATAGATAAAATGTAAAGATACTCAAAACTTGTTTTTCAGAAAAGATCAATATCGATCTTCTATGTGTAAAATTTGAAAATGTACGCGTATGTAATGCTCATTTAAATCTAACGGGTTGGACTTTCCGATGTCCTTTTGGAAATGAGGGGATACATCCAATAAATATGTATCCATCTGTATTCGGACAATACTGTGGATGACTAGAAAATTCAATTTGGTAAGGAAATGTGAAAGAAGGATAGGAGATAATCATAAGGCGTGAGTGTTTGTGTGCATTCAATTGACTGCCAATGATTTGTGTGACCACGTCCTTCATCATTTAAACATAATGACCTTTTGATAGTATTCTCTAACTACAAATATGCATATCTTCGCCTATTGACCACAGGTGACACTAAAAAATCCTCCTTCTAGGATCAGTGATTTCATTAGACATTAACAATTTTCTTCTAATGATTCAGTCAATGTCAATATTTACAAATAGTCACTTAGGCGAATAAGAAATATGTAATATCTAATATTTCAATAAATGATCTAATGAAGAGATATAACGAAAACTTGTAGGCAGGTTAATTTGATATACGGGATTAAGAAAGTGACTACTAATAACCAACCCTCACTTTGTACTTTTCAGTTTGTACATTCCGTCAGGTATCTAAATTGTCATTTAGATATTGTTCTTTAATAACTCGAAAATTTTGCTTAAACATATTGATAGTGGACATGCATGTTTAGTAGTCAGAATTTGTTCATTTATTTTTAAAATTAAAATGCCCAAATGAGACCAATTTATCACTCTAAACCAGACCTTCTTTGACAAATTAAATAATTTGCATAAATAAAATACTTCAGTAAGTAGGTAAAACAAAATAATAAGGTAATGTTTACCTACTTTATTCGGTGAAACATAATTATAGAAACTGAATCTTAAATTAAATATTCAATCATAAAAACACGCAGTTTAAATGCAAACAGTATACTAATCGATGATATCAATTAATCAATAAATTCATTATGCATGCATTAGTATTTCATTGTTGACACATTATTTTATTCTATAATATACTATATACACAATGTTCTAACTGCAGAATTGAAATTTTTTTTACTTAAATTATATTTTAGTAGCCATGCTACATTTATATTATCAAATATAAACTAAAAATTCAGTATCTATTTCCTTTTTCTTATACCATGCAAGTTCAATTAATGCTTGTGGTTTCAGGATTAGGACTACATTAAAAATAAAGAATTGTCATTACCATAAAAGTTAAATTCAAATACCATCTTTACACTTAACCTGTTCATCTATCCTTTAATATATTTTGTTTGGATCCAGTTTGCTTCATAACTTCATAATAATTTGTGCTTAATAGTAACGGTTTTAAACTTCCTAAGCATATACTTTAAATATCTGAAACCTGAAATAGACGTATGGGTATCCATGCACTCCGTCAGTTCTTATGTATGAGATAGTATGTTTGCACAATAAGATTCTAAGTTTCTGAAAAAAGCATCGACGACAAAAGATATCGACTATTGCTTATTATGTACATTTCATTGAAAAGATACACACTCTTTTAATGTGCAAAAATATTGAAGGTATGCCTATTATGAAGAAAGGTGCAGAATATAGAAAATGTTTAAATGACTATGTCAACGTTTTAGTCAGTGGACGCCAGTGCATCTATAAAATATTGCTAATCTGAAGTGTCTATGTATTTCAGACTTCATGCATGAGGTTTGCATTAAAATTTGCACAAATAAGCACAAAATTGTTTTTATGTCTGTAATTAAAACAGTTCACTATTTAGCAGATATTAATCTGGAATGGAATTAAATAGTCTGTCCTACAGACTGTTAGTTTGATGTTCGTTATCCCGCCCTGTGTAAGCTTGAACTATGAAACTCGTGTAAGTAACGAATGCGAGATAACGCCACAGACCATTTGATTGCTGTATTATGAAGCCCGGTCAAAACGACGAAACTTAACTGATGACAGGGGTTTATACTTTACTGATAAGCAACGTGCTACGACTCTGTTAGAGCTTTTAGTATTTAATTGCTAGCTGACTACAAGCTATCATTACTAATCTTTATTGGTACGCTACCAAGTGCTGTCTGCACTTCTTGTCCTTGCTTTGAAAGCTACTTAAAATTTACTATTCTTCAAAAACTAGATTACAACTTTCCTACAACTACAAACGAACTACAAATTAGTTAGCATATCTGTAGGAAATTTAATGAAAACATAACAATATCATACAAATAAGAAGTCTACTTTACGATTGCTTTTACTTCCGGAAGTACTAACTAAAAAGCTTCATGATAAATCTTATACTTTATTTATTTGAATCTGGAACTTTGAACACGCGTAATTAGATACGCTGTGATTCTACCCTAAAAATATACACAAATTATTATCAGAAGCGCAGCAACAAATTCATTGTTAAAATATTGCATAATTTAAATTGAATATTTACAAAACTAGAATCGAGAAGATTACAGCAAAAAATTACAGTTTTCTTTGAAACATGAGATATAATTGGCAACCGTCTTGATAGACCATATACACTGATCCGGGAGTACTTTCACAATACATAGAATTACAGTAGGTATGTCAATATTTCTTTTAGCATTAGGTTTTCATATACAGGCAATCACAATTCTTACATTTATCATACAAATGTGAATGTACTTATGTAATTCTCTAACAGTGTAGGTTTTTGTAGATAAAAAATGTCATGCATCATTTTTCCTCAACTTTTGGTAGTTTATCTGAATCTATTACACAATGATTCGAGTGGAAAGGACTTCTGCCATTTTACTTCACATATTTATGTATATTTCCCCTTCAAAAAGTAGGTATAGTATGACCAGTGAAAGTTTTCAGCAGTAAAAATTCCACTAGGATTTTATTCCATATTTTGAAATTTAAAAACGCTGACTGAGCCTAGTAAAAAGCATATTGATTCCCCACACCGACATACCTTTTTATTAGCAGCTTGACAGCCACCGATATCGATAAACCTAACAAATGCACTAAATACTTAAATATAAAGCAATACGTATAAATCTTACAGCATTACTGTTTTTTCTATATACGCATATGTTGAAATGTCAAACTAAATTCTAACAATAAACTGATTCAATTTTATCAACTGTTAAAACGGAAATGCTGTTGTCAATCAAGTCTGATTTCACAGAATCCACTAATTTTTTTACCATTACAAATAAAACTGTGGTGGGCAAGACTTATTCGATTAGAGTTTTCTGCATAAGAACATTTACGTTGACTCGTGTCTTTGCAGAAAAAATCAACTGGCGAAGTTCAAATATTATTTCTCTTGTGTGAATGGAAAGTTAGTCTTATAGAACCTTCTATACTACGATCAAATCGTAATGGTCTTCAAGTATTTGTATATTGAATAGCAAATGTTACTCTAAAATTTTTAAAATGATTACCGAATTTTTCAAAGAATATAATAATCAGTATATTTCCAGGTAAATATTTTGCCAAGGTACTCGGTTTCATCAGGGACTAAATACGTGGTATACATGAAAAATACATTTATAATATTTTAACCTGCATTCAGTGAGGTTTACTTTTTGATCCGAGTTCAGAGTCCAACGTGTTTCTTCTTCTTGCTCTAAACTCTTGTCTGTAAAACATGCTTTTGATCACATCTCCAGTACGGGTTTTCCATAAGCCTCATCTCGATCTGCTCATTGCTCTCAGCTTTCACTTCCCGTGCCTCAACTTTCCCCACTTTTTCAGAGCTCGAGGTCTGTCCAGTTTGGGATTCATTGACTGCAGCCTTACCAGTTATGATTTCACCCGGCTCTTCCCGATCTATGGTTGATGTGAGAGCGACAGTTGAGTAGCGACTGGAACTTAGTGTTTGTGTGCTGCCAATTTCTCTAGCATCCCTCATCTGTGTCCATGCATCTTTCAGATTTTTCTGTTGAGTTGTTAGCTCCAAGAATTCGTACTCACTTTGGCAATGGATATTTTCAATGCTAATACAACAGAAGCAGTGAAAAGAGCATCGCAGATTGTTTTCTAGAAGGAACAAAGATATTATCGGATTTATCATGAAGTAGATGAACACCGCTAAAGCAATGTAGACCTTGACATTTTCCACTGGAATGTCTCCATCCTGGTCAGAACCAAAGTAAGATGTGAGGTCGGCTCGTGATGATACCCGGCGGAAAAACACGTATAATCCGGCTGGAAGGGATATTAGAGTAAACGAGATGAGGTGGAAGTAGATTAGCCGAATGCTGTGAATTTTCCGTTTTAGCCGTTCATTTGGAGTAGCCTTTATATTCATACATTAATGTGATATTAGATTTTCTTCATGCAATTTGCTAATGAGTTTAAACGAATTGAAATGACCAGCGTTACCGAACTTTTCTTCAAGAAATTCATCTTTGCTCGAATGGTTAGTAATGCTAAATAAAAATAAAGATGAACTCAAAAAATGCATTGATTATTATTGAAAATTTGAGAGAATTTGAGATGTCTGCCGTACCGTACACCATGTAAATTGCTACAGCTCCATGAAACAATCCAAATCTTAGCATTTCATATAGCACAGTTGCATATAGACTTCCAAACAGAGGAATCTATTGAAAAATAATTTTCAGATAAAAATTTTTGGTTTCTTAAAGGGTAAATAGCTAGTTACAACGCTGTGTTGTATCCCCATATAATTAAGAACCCCCGAAAAACTAACCGTATTAAACATTTTGACTTTCACTCAAGATTTTGATTTTCAAATATGATTACTTTTGTAAAAAATGTAGTACAAGTGCTCGTTGGCATGCAATAACTTTTGATCATTCAACTGTTTGACGGAAATTTTCTAATATTTCATATTCTACTGCAAGGAAATTCTGATGAGCTACAAATAAAAGGTATGGGGTAATTTGAATGTCTTCTGATTAAATAATAGATATCTGCAAAATGCTTTGAATTGTTAATGCTAGAACTACTGACAAATAAAACGAATTTTTGTTAATAGCCGTTGTTCCAGGTATGTTATGTTATGAAATAATACATCTAATTTTATATATCCATCACAACCATTTACTTCAATTTTTCGTGAATCGCTACACATCAATTATATTTTTACTGGCACAGTTGCGTAAGTACGTTTTATCGTATAACATGTAACTATTAAGTTTCCAAAGTAAAATATATCTGATTCTAAAACTGTGATTATTTTTTAAATCTTTTAGAGTCGTAAGTGGGTAAAATACATTTACACTAAATGTATTATAAAAAATTTGTTACCGGAATGCAACTTCCCAGTGATTTTCCATCCTTTTCTATGTTTTCGTCCGATTCCAATGGTTCCCGTCTTGGTTTCACCATCCCAATCGTTGGTACGCTAAATATGAGGGGAATGAACCATATGATGAAAATCCATCGAGTTATTAATGCCTTGTTCTGATGCTGTCGGGAAGGTCCAAGTCGCTCATATATTATGTAGAATATGTTTAAAGAGAAAGATGAGAATAGCACGTCTGAAATATACACGAATAACTATAAACTTTTAGCTTATTGCTGGTACCAATTAAGAATTCTGAATCAAAAGGAATATTTAACTTTGAAAATTTATACAGGAATTTAAAAATGTTGCCTACTTCTCATATAACTCATTGGCCTGCACATTGACTCCGGAACATGTACCAGGGAAACCGCATCATTTGTATAAAACAGAGATGTTACCCCGAGAAAGATAGATATTACCGCTAAATGCGCAACAAGTAGTGGAACAGGTCTTGCTAATCTAGATAACTTGAACAACACCACATGAATAACTTTCGCATTTAGGAAAAAGCTAACTGCTGCAAACAGAAGAAATACTATAACAATTGTAGAGAGATAGAATGAACTTGTTTCTGTCTCAGTTTCCCCTCCACTTTCGTTACGGTTTGTGACTGAGGTGGTAGGTGTTATTTCAGCAATCTCACCTTTCCCAGACATCTTGATGGTGAAAGTAATGGAGATTGACAACTTTTCCACCTCTACTTTATTGAATACTGAGTGGCTTGACGAATTGAAAAGTCATTTTTAAAGAAAAACGAGACCCAAAAATACCCGGTTGAAGACGTGCTGAAAGGAAAAGCTGCAGCTAAAATATATTAAATGTCATAATATTCTATTTCGTATGAACAAACAAATTGCAGGTTTTGTGTGAGGTGGAAATTTTTCCGGGAAAAAGGTTTTATGTAGATAAGATATTTCCAACGTGTTGTGAAACTCGATGAAATAGGATTTATTCCGAAGCGGCTTAAAAGGAACAAAGGACATCTTGGACACTAACCAGTATGTAATAGTATCAATCTAATTAATTGCACAATGCGCTAATTCCACATCCAATTTCTTGTCTTTCTTGCGACTTAGTTTTCCCGTCTTAAGAAACGACTTTGGCGTGCATAAAGAGACGGCAGTATTCCGTGTCGAGGTACATCATCTTAATGCTAAATTTTGGAGCAAGTCAGTTTTTCAAGCGCTTGCAGTAGCACATTATCAAAAGCATTAATTAGATCATAATATAAGTCGTTCGGTGACGCGGGGAGATGAAATTCTGCACTTTGGCATTTGTATCATTATATGAATATTGGTTAGATAAAATGGAACATGATGCGATGTGAACTGATTCTATTCCGACTTCGTCAGAATAAAATAAAATTGAAAAATCATGAGAAATGTCGTATTGGGTAGAATACGGGTTCTAACAATCTTTTAAATGTGCAGAATTTGCTACTAACAAAATTTATGGATTTCCAAGGTATCTAATACTTTTGACACAGAATCGGTAATGTATGTTATTTCATTTGTTATGGTATTGTCTGCATAGGGGTTTTTCTTTGTAAGTCGACTGAGGAGCATTTCATAATCTATTTTATGAAAAGTTCGAAATAACTACGTTAGTTCAAAGTTCCACACTTATGACTAACTCTTCATGAAACTGTTAGTACCCTAGTACCGACAGTTACATGTTTGTATTTGAAAGCAGAGTTATTTTTGTTGAATTATTTTTATTGAGAAATGAACAGTGGGATATCTTTTCTCATAAAGACCCTCAAACAAATAAAATGTATTGTTATTTTGAGCGATGGATGGGGTAGATTTTGTAATAAACATTTGCTTGACATATCTTTTTTTGTGAAATATGTTGGCATACGTTTAGTAGCTTTGTTGATGTTTTAGTACGATTTAGTAATCACAATACAATTTCATGATATTTTCACATTTCACATGAAGAAAAATATTTATGGAGTATTTTTGTGCTAAGAATTGGGATTTTTTGAATTTACCTAGATATCAGTCTGAACTATCGTAAAGCAGGTTTGTTTTGAAATAAAATATGATCCCTTGTCACTTGTACCATACAATGATTTGAACTGTAATGTAGCATCTAACACAGCAAAACTGATAAAAACAGACGGCCTGAACTTGGAAACTAACATAGCGGCATTGGAGTACTAATTTTTGTAGAATGTAGTAAGTTTTCTATCCACTTTTCATGTGCTTTTTCTTATACATATAGCCAGTAGAATTCAAACTACTCACATGACAAATAGTCAAAATGATTTTGATTTTAACGGGATTGGAAATAAAACCCAGGACAACACGAAAGAAATCATGTTAAGACGCTACTTTCCATATCGCATGCTTTGAAACTTTGGAATCCGCAGATAGATATATAAATATAAATAAAATGTATAACTTTTCGATATATGTATATAGTTTGCATTCACTGACCGACTTAAAATTAAAAAACACCAAAAAATTTTTTATGCCTTCTAGACTAGTCACTAATAGTGACTCACTATTTAGCTCATAAATACACTATCTAATAAATATGTCATACATCATGCTTACTATTCCCTCTAGTTTGTGAATGAAGTAATGACGACAACTTTCTTAGATTTTCTTTTTCCAGCATTCATTACTACGACAGTTTCCGTTTGAACGAAAGATGTCATCTGTGATAAAAAACATTTGTACACGCAACAACGAACGTTTCAAGCGACTAACTAAAACCTGTATTATACTTGTGTGCTTATATTGATGAACTATACGAAATACCTCAGTAAAAAATTACCAAATTTATATGGAGAAAGTTCTTTTAGGTAGTCCAAGTATGTAGACATAGCGAATTTATATATCATCTCGCTAAGATGAAAACTATCAAGTAAAAGAAAGTCTACATAATGACATTTATAACCCTAATAACTTCTAACTATAAATGCTTTCTGTATTCACAATCAAAGATTTTGTTGCTAAGTACATACTAGACGATGATATCATAACCGACTGGTAAAAACAAATTTTAGCATTTTCACAGTGTTCACGAGAAACGGTTGAGCAAACCTTTGAAAACCGGTAGATTTTCTCCCGGTTTTGCAATGACATAATATCTCTTGTGCTTTTTACGATTCACCAGAAATATATAATCAACAAGTGAAAACAATCTAAGTGAGGTAGGAAACGATCCAGAAGCTTGTGAAAGTATGATACATAATGTAATATATGTAGCTTGTGCCATGCTGAATCCCACAACAACAAAATAACGTAGTAAGAGTGACTAAAAAATAGCAATGTTTTAAAAAGAATGCCCGCCTTTGTATAGGTTTTTTCATCCTTTGCTACAAAATTGCATGGACTAACTGGACTATTGTTATGTAATTTAGGGTGTAATGAAGGTAATCAACCTGCTAATTTTAAGCACTTGCAAGCCATAATGGTTTTAAAAACCTGTGGGATATTGGTAATTTAATTTTGTATTACTTATAATAAAAAATCAACTAAGGAATAGTTTTTCTCAGTGGAAAAGTTAAATTGGCTTGACTTGAACTGTTTTGTTAGAATTGCGGAAAAAACTTGATTTAGGATATTTTTAAAACATAGCCAATAGCTTGTATTTATTATCAACTATAATAGAAACAGTGAGAACCAAATAATAAGATTGAGAGCCATATATGGAAGAGTACTCAAATCATTGGAAGCAATCAAATCAAATGGCCAGAAATAGAAGGCAAATTAAATATTCTATCAGTATGTGTATATTAACCATTCCTGAATAAGACTTTATATTGCTTCTAGAGAAATTGCGTTGCCTTTTGTTTTCCTCAATTACTGATAGAGAGCATGTTGCTTACCATAAATTTACAAATAGACAAGTGGGCGTGTATTTTGTGGAGGAGATTGAGTGGAGGATCTTCATTGTTTTAAAACTTAACCCATTTACTCAACGATTTTTTGATTCTTTGCTTGAAGCCTCAATGATTACAGGTTTCTCAAGAAAATGTTTTCAATAACAGTTTACTATTGAGACTCCCACCAGTTATGTTTATACAGCCCATTATTATACTTAATTTGTTAATTGATTTCAGGATACGTATTGTAAAAGCGAATGACTAAAAACAATGTTTCTAATTACTTTTTAATACCTAAATTGGAATTATAGGTTATTGCTAATGAGAAGTTTTAAATTAGTGAAAATAGTGTTCAGTCAGCCAGTTGAAGTTGCCGTAGAAAGCGTAGGCAGGCTATTCTAAGCATCATGATTTTGGTTATATTCGTCGTTTCAAGAAAGATTCGGAGTTGTTAGAAAATTGACAATGGGAATCCATCTAATTGTTTGTATAATAGAGCTGGCTGAAATAATAAGTTCATTTTCAAAGATTTCACCTACCTGTTTATTTTGTACCGGAAACGTGATTGCGTCTTATATATAGGACTATGTCAGTCCATAATGGGTCCTGGGCTAAAAATAATCACGAAGAAATCATACATCATTTAAAAGCTCTTAAGTACATATGTGAAAAAATCTAAGCAGACACAACCATCAAAATCATTTTTGGCTCGTTTGGTAGATTATTATGCCTTAAAATAAGTACAATTTTCCCCAGCTTTCAACTTCTTGTTTAAATGCGAATTTACGAAGAACATCAAAAGGTTTATTTGCAAGGTTTCAAAAACCATTGATTTTTTTGTTTTCCATCGATGCATGAATTGCTGGTATTTTTGGCCCAGGATCGATTAAAGTTAGATATGGATCGCCAAGCCAATGGCACTACATTCTTTGTATCGTTCAACCTTAGAATTTCTTTTTGCTTATTCAAAGTCCATTAACAATTCGCCATACTTACGCTTAATTACGAATTAGAAAATCCTACCAAAAAGTAATGGGATTCTAAGGTATATAAGACTTTAGAGTTGAAACCTAAATAATCATTCCTGTGACAAAGAGGCTTCCTGCTTCTCGTAGCCTTTACTTCTCTAGTAAAATCTGCATTTATACAAGTTTTAAATTTCCTGCTTTCGTTACAAATACAAATTATTAGCATGTCAAAGTGTGTGATTATCATTCTAGTGTTTTCTGTAACGGTGAAGGGGCTCAACTTGATGATCCCCTGGTCTAAAAGCCTACACAAGTCTGAGAATATTGTCATTGGTAATTTTCATAATATTAGAGATTTAAAGTAACATAAAATCTTAACTGATAAAACATTACAGAAAAAGTTAATTGTATCTTGCAGATGTAAATAATTTATTAAAAACATCTACGGAGCTCCAAGAAATGCAGTTGGTTCCATGTACCGACCATTTGGGTCGAGTCACAAATAAGACAAAGTGTTTGTCCCAGCATAAGCCATACAAGAGAGGCGGTAGAGTGGCACGTATGTTCTTTAAGAAATTCTAAAATATCTTGTAGGTATTTTGAAGGCTTATTTTGTTATTTGTTACGACAGTACACGCTATATAAAAATCGTTATTTGACATAGCTATGGACCTTCTTGATTACATTGTCAAGCCAAACGGAAGACCAGCGCTAATTAGATCGGCTTCTACAGGCATCATTCCGAGAAAAGAAGTAAAGTCTTTGCTGTTGGATGACGATTTTGAAAAAAATAATAATTATGCATAGTAAAATCAATATATAATTTTGTTAGCATTACAGATCTACTAGCAAAGTATAATGCTTATATATTAAACTAAAGTTAGCATCTTTAATCAACAAGAATTTTAGATAATTGAACATGTACATAATTATAGTTCATATCTTTCATGTTTGCAATCGTAACTGTTATGCTACCGAAATTTATAGGCAATGAAAGAATATTTAGCTGTGTTTAAATGTGGAATTTGCTATACATTTCACAACAGTATTCTATCTTTTAAAGGAAGATAAATAAACTAGATACTGCTTTGCAAAATCAAACCTATCTGCTCGCAATATGGAGTTATAGATTATTTCATAAAGTACAATGGTGGCATATATTATCTCAAACCAAATTTCAAAATTCGAAGAAAGAGAATTTCTAGAGATTTTAATTTCCCATCTAACCTACCTAATATCAAGCCTGCATAATGAAGAGCGCCAGTCTAGCTCCAGCTGAACGTGTTTTTAATTTTTGACTTTCTCCTACCGAAAATGGTATGCATTTAAAATAGTTCATAGATGAAATTTCAGCTAGTTTTTGATTTTCTAGAAGCCTGTTATAATTTTGAAAATTTGAAATGAATCATACCTTCTTCATATTATAGGTGTATATTTCGTAGCGTAAACCACTACTAGCAAAAATCGTAATGACTGGAATCTTTACGCACCGAGGGCAAAATCAGTAAAATCTGCCACCCATTTGGTTGAATATTTTACAAACTGCCAGCGCAATGGATGCACGGTTTTGCAAGAGTAAATGGCTTATCCAAATATATGCTAAAGCATGTTTTGGGTGAAGTGAAATTAATGGGGCATAAATTTACATGGGAACTTAATCAATTCCTGTGGGAACTTAATCAATGCATTCCTAATATATTGGAGTATGTAGTGTTTGCAAAAAAATTACAACAACACTTTACACCGATCGTATATTCGTGTGTAAACACGAAGATTTTGTAGAGTTTGTATCCTCGAAAACTGTTTCAGAAAACAATTAATATTTATGAATGCATCTCTGGGTGAGTGAAAGTGTACTTTCTCTCACGAGGGAACTCCAGTAAGTGTTATCCGAGTTGAGCCTCCATACTGCGCATATATATTACTCCTATAATAAGGTATAAAACCATGTTTTTACTTTTTCTGAATGGCCCAATTATTTGTTATAGCAGGCCCTAAATTTAAAAAATATCGTCATATCAACATAATTTTGTGGCAGTTTTTGCAACATTTTTGACATGATATGACAAATTTAGGGATGAAAACACCCTAAAATTAATTTTTAATGAAAAAAATTTGTTCAGATCTCGAAATTTTCAAATTTTTGTATAGGTCAAAATTTTATAAATTTATCAAAGGGTCCCCCCCCTTTGGTTACTTTCAAATCCCCATGTTAAATCCTATTTAAAAATTTTGATTCCGTCAGACCGAAAATTTTTC
>JAQIXX010005644.1:0-13619 GCA_034700605.1 Willowsia nigromaculata | reverse complement strand
GGAGCATTATTAGACAGCTTATATACAACGATGTAAAATATTAGAAACCAGGTAGTCCGACCAAGCAGCCGTATCACAAAGACAGAGTAACTACCTAAGCTTTTTAAATATTTCATATCATAGGATTTACTAAGTCTATAAGATAACTAGTTTTATGCGGGTAAACATTTAATTGAATTTCACTTGACTTTTGATAGCTTTAAGTACTTCCATAAATTCTTTGAAAAACATTGCCTTATTTTTGTGCTCCGTGCTTTGATGAATGCAAATAAAGACAATGATTTTGTGCACGAAAACCTGGTACGGTTTGATGCATACATTTTTTTACAGTGCACAATAATGTGCAAAATACATGTATTTACAACTAGTAAATCTTAATACTCCCTTGGTAATTGCTCATAAATCTTAGATAGGTGGGTGCTTAATAATGGGCATAAATATCTGGGTTTGATGGCTCAGTAACTCAGTATTCGTAGCTGAATATTTGAAGATATGTTATGAAAGTTTATCCAATATATTAATGATAGGAATGTATACTGAATAATTCAACACTTTCAGCCAGCATGAGAAAAGGATTCTATAGTTAAAGCACTAGTGTTGGTTTGATGTGAGAATTTATTATGTATTTTTTAAATGCAAATTTGTATAAAATATAATTAAAAAATTAAAACCCGCGTTATCAATGTATCTTGCTGCAAAGTTCAAAATAAAAAATAGCCAGCGGTTTTATTTTTTTCTTTGAATTTATTAACTGCAGACGCTCAAAAACTAATAGTTATAACGAAATCGCAAGTTTTAGTCAAATATTTTCTTAGTAGCCGTTTCAATATAAAAATTGCTATTGTCGGCGGCTCACTTCCACCATCCGTAGTGTTTTTCACCTCCTTGACCTCCTTTCTATGACTCATCAAACGCCTCAAACATTTGGACCTGATTCTTAGTTGCACAATCCCTGATTGGGTTCTAGAATTTCTTCATGTTTTCCATAGTGGTATATCATCGTGATTCATTCACATAAGTTTCTTTTCCTCAAGGCCACCAAGTTTCTCCAATAATTACTTCCCAATTTGGATTTTACCTTCTGAATCCATCTCGTGACCTAAACCAATCGTTGTTTACCTGGGTTATTGCAAGGTCAATGTTATCCCGCGGCTGGTATGGATAAATATTGCACATTTTAAAATCCGATATTTTTGCAATCTCAATCATAACTTGTTGATTTTTCACGCCCCAAAATTTGCTAGCAGATATAGCCATGTCCTCGGATACCGATGCGCAAATTTAGTAGATGCACACGATCCCGATTATTTCTGAAAGTAAGCAGGACTTTTTGGTCATTATTTGGGTTCACGATAAACTCATTGTAATGTTCGAATAAACCAGAACATCAGTATAATTACAATTAAGAATAGCTTAGCACTAGAATGCGTGTAGACGAGTAGCTGGAAAGTGATCGATTGACCGAGATTGCGTCTGCTCTGGGCTTCTCATTGCCTTAAAATACCATGAGACCTACTTCATACATCGCGATGTACTCTATGCATCTTCTTACACTCATTTGTAAACACAAGTCCCCAGACCGTTCCTGCTCTGGTGGAATTTGCTTCTTGAGCGGCGACAAATGCGGGAGTAGCGGGGCGTAGGCTACTTCAAAGTAGTTATTATTTTGGACACTACTCCATGAAGTTATTGTGCTAAGACCTGTTAGAGTTGCACAAAAGACAAAATGGGGATCGCAGTTCATGGTGAGTGATGGAGCTGGCAAATTTCTGCAAACAAGTGTTTCAGCTTGACTGGAATTTCGGTTTTTTAAACAAGACATAACCCAATGGTCTAAAATAAAGTAATTTAATATATTTACGTTGATAAACAAGTCGGTTTGGGTACATTTTATTAGCATACTCTCTAGAAAACATCTTTACTCAACCACGACACATTTAGTATTATCTCTGTAATAGCTTATTTAGGACTTCGACTATCCCCTTCAGATATTTCATAAAACAAACAGGACAAATTTTCAGGTTTATTTCAGTACTGAAACTCATGAATTTCTTACTACCTTCATACATTAATCATACATTATATCTGGACATATTTGTAAACTGGTTCAGGTTGTGGCTTAGGACAATTGTTATGTTTCTTCGAATGTTGCAATAATATACGACAATATCTATTCTGTAATGTTATAACTTTTCGAATAACTGTTTATGTGTCAATGTCATGTTTATTGAGGAAACTATCGATGCATGTGGTTACCGCAAAACGATAATTAGCACGTGTATGCTACTTTTCTAACTTAATGTATTCAAATATTTGCAAATTAATCTGCAATAGGATTTACATTGCCATTTATTCCACAAAGTTTCTTTGTGATATGAATTAAGAAATAAATTCTACATGTATAAGCAATGGTTTTCGTAGATTTGTATGGTACGTTTGTTTATGAACTGACCAAATATAACAGTCTATTATCCCTTTATGTGAAAGATGCTAATTATTATTTTTGCTGTTTTATAAGTAATAGGAGGATTTTGTTTAGCAGTAAACGCTTTTATGCTAATAATTATATCTGGACGCTAGCAGACAAAAGAAAACATGCTTTGTGGCTGTAGTTGATTATGAATAAATATTTGTTTAAAAAATTTCAATTTGATAAGCCGCAGACCGATAATTAACATGTCCATAGCACTTTGGAATTTGCTACCTGATGTGCTGAGGTATTTGTCAAATATACCTGATGCAAATTATATTTTTCCTATACATTTTTATTCATGATATAAAGAGAAACAGAAACACTTATGCAAACAAGTATGGGGTTTTCTTTAGCATTAAATAGTATTTTCGAAATATTTCCAGATATGAATTAAATACATCTGGAATATTGTTAGGTCATTAATTCAAAATGTTTTTAATGCAAGAATTGCACCAAGGTAATCGTCAAATGATTGTGAAGACGGCACTTTATCACACTTAATGAAATATTTATGTATAGTTAGTATCACACTTTTATGTATAGTTATAAAAACATATCGGTATTTTTTTGAAACGCCTATGTTAGATAAAGATGACGTATTATGATCAAGGAATTTTGCAAATTAAATTCCGTAAGTCGATAGAAACTTTGGCTATTACAAAAATTTTGCTTACGACCTATTTAATCAATAGTAACAGTACCTTCACTGTCTTGGGTATAAAAGGGAACATAAGTTTATATAGCGTAAAATATCGTTTCTCTTACCAACCAGTACTAATTTTAGTTCAATTCAATACTTAAGCCATCTTTTTATGATTATCATTCAATCAATCATTAAAATACTAAATTACATATTCTGACTTTTAATTAAAGCATTTAGATTGAGAGTTGTTAAGGATTTTCAGTATGTCACCAAATTTTACAATAGCTAAAGTAATATCTTCAATCTACATTTTGATGTTCAAATTCATAAAGAAATGATTAACTTCTGATGATGAAATGGCCAGAAGACAAAGATAAATGGTTGTATAATATGTTGCAGTAATGTAGATATATAGAATATTAAAGCTTCTGCAAAGTCAAGTTTCATCAGACTTGCCTCAAGAAAGCAACAGCATATTAATTGTAAGGTCGTTTGTAAAGTCTATACATTTGATAGGGGTAAGACGGTCAATATAATTAAATGAACAGAAACCAGTTCTTATAATACTACAAGATGAATAAAACTTTTGCAAATAGAGACTCCTTTTTCTTGTGCTACCATTTAGTGAGCTGAATTTTGCGCCATGGCAAATATTTTTTAGCACAAGCTCGCATGTGCAAAACACATCTGCCATGGCGGTCAAAAACACAAAAAGGACTATAAAGGTGCTAAGTATCTCAGAAAGCAAAGAGAACAGTTTCAGGTTGCTATCATGTTTGGAATTATATTTAATAAGGGCACTACAACAACAAGCTTGAGCTAAGATACAGCAAATTATCATACCTCCAGTAAGACCCCACTTTTGAATTCGATTCATTAAATCGCACATCAACTGAAGTCTTCTGTATAAGATTGTAAGTACATACGTATCTACTCCTTTTTCTCTGCTAATATTCTGAAAATTAAGTATATATGCACGAAAACTAAGTGAACAAATAATTAAAACATTTCCAACAGCAAAAGGAAAGACGCTAAAACAAAGATGATAGATTAGCGAGTTAACAATAAACACAACTGTTTTTCCAATGATTCCCCAAATTTTGTAAAGTCCAGAGAACAACCAGATACACACTCGTCCTTCCGGATAACATTCAGGAAGTAGATACGATCCAAATAATGTTGGTTTGCATGGTTGATTCCAGTGCATAAAAAACAATGTAAAACAGCTAAAAAGTATGTAACATGGGGCTAGCCCATAGGCCAACTGTACACTACAGCGC
Source organism: Willowsia nigromaculata (assembly GCA_034700605.1). Taxonomy (NCBI): domain Eukaryota; kingdom Metazoa; phylum Arthropoda; class Collembola; order Entomobryomorpha; family Entomobryidae; genus Willowsia; species Willowsia nigromaculata. Next base: position 9,223 of record JAQIXX010005644.1, on the reverse strand, counting down.
TCTCGTTCTGACATGTTCGGAGTTTTTCCCAACTTTTTAAGAAAATATTTGGATATCTGAACATGTCCATTGACATACACCGAAATTTCTGCTCCATACTTTTGAACAATATAGAGCCAGCTCATATAGAAAGAAACCATCATGGCTAAACACAAAGGAATGTAAACTTCATTACCAAAAGTGTCTTCTTCAATATTCTTTATGTATCCGTTTTTATCATGCAATATAGTTTGTACTATTATTGAAATAGCAAATATTATAGCGGTAGAACGATTTCTTCGAATTTTATGATATGCAAGTTCACGCGATTCAGAAATGTTCAGTCTTTTAGATATGTCATCCCACTCCAACAAACCACCGATTGAAAACTTTCCTAGTGTGGTTGCAAACTTTAAATACGGGAAATGCTGTAGCAGAAACATTTTATCAAAAAGTTCTCAAGGAAAATCCAGAACTTTAGGAAATTAGAAATAAGCGAATGGGATATTAAAATGGAAATGTAATATTTTGTATAGGAGCTTCACCAGTAAATAAATAGTTAGTGTCTCTCACAATTTATGCAATGCCACTACTCAAACTATTTATTCTGGCTTGCAACATGGGTAAAATTTGTCAAAACTTTATCGTTACAGAACATTTCTTAATTTTACTTCCAACCCTATCCTGTTTTTAAATCTAGTGGTCAATTTTCTGTCACAATAATTAATATTCATTGTTTGTACGAAACTTCCGATAATATTTGACGTCAAATACAATTTTGACTTGTAAGAAGCAGGTTTACATAAATAACTATCATCCAATTTTAATCCGATATATTTGCTCAGAGCTTCAGCCATTAGTTAAGTGAGATAATAATGATAACATCTCGATTTTTTGGTTGCATCACATTGCTGAATCAAAATTACATATTCTTTGGAGATAAATTCATGAAAGGGAACATATAAGTTTAAACGATACATAATAATAGGATGTGTAAGTTTTGTAATCCTGATCCAATTTCCTCGCAAAACATTTTGTTTTCAATAGACTTGTTTGCTTACCTACATGAAGATATAATTTTAAAGGCGATAGAACACTTCCAATAATTTTGAGTGCTTTTAACCGACTAATCCTGATTGTATTGTAGTTAAGGGGTCACATACAAAATAGGTAAATAATTGGAATTTATGTAAAAATTTCCATCAAATCAAACTTTTTGTGCAAGGAATTATAACTAGCGAGATCAAAAATTTAAATTTTTACCGTGGCAATTTGTCTTAAAACCACCAAAAATGGAGCTGGCATTTGACAGTTTCGTTGAATTCAGTTGAAACTATGCGTTTAGAAACACTTAAAAGTTCCAATCCTGTGGAACGTGTTTCTGAATTTGGGAGCCCGTCCACAATACTTGACTACATTAAGTATTTTAAAATATTGAACTGAAATATTTTTAAAATAACCATGATTTTGATGCAATGTATGTACAATATATGCTTTGGTAGTACTTAGTGCTCTGATGATAAAAAGTTGTACCGCAGCTGTGTGGCTTCTTAAAGAGCTGCACCGAGCAGCTAAAACACTTTGAAAACATTTATCAAAATACTAAGTTACGTAAATCCTCTCAGTGTTTAATTAGGAATGTACATTACTCAAATATGGATAAATACTAAAGAAATAATTGACTTGTAAGCATTGTAAAGGTACACAAAAGCCCAGAAATTAAAAATAGTAATTTAAGACCACTATCACGTGTTGGATTAAATTTAATAATAGCACCACAAGAAACAGCTTGAACTAATATACAGCAAATAATCAGGTAACCAGTCAATCCCCACTTTTGAATTCGATTCATTGTATCGCACATCAACTGAAGTCTTCTATAAATTAATGTAATTACATGGATATTTGTATATTTGCATCTGGCAATATTCTGAAAATTAATTATGAATGTCCGAAAACTGAGTGAACAAATAAATAAAACATTTAAAACACAAAAGGGAACGACACTAAACCCAAGATGATATATTAGTGAATTTACAGCCAATACAACTGATTTTCAGCTTAGTCGCAAAAAACTGTAGAGCCCTGAGAACATCGAATTACACATTCGTCTTTCTGGATAGCATTCGGGAAGCAGATATGATCCAAATATTGTTGGTTTGCATGGTTTGTTCCAATGCATGAAAAACAAGGTAAAGCAACTATACAATGTATAGCATGGAAATAGAGATCCAATAACTGCATAATTTTATACTTGCATGAGGATATCATTGGGAAGTGGATTGTTGGCATGAATTATTTTTGTTTTATGGTTTAGTTTTTGGACTAATTGTAAGTTTATGAAATTTTAATTTTCACATCAATCATTTATCATCGTCTGAACTTTGTTAAATGAAGAACACACTCTGCTAAGTTGACTAAATGATAACTTGAATAATATGGGTGTGCCATGAGATAAAACTTCAAATCCTGTACGAATAAAATCAAGGGTGCCGGCGTTGAATTGGCTGAAACTGGAGTCAATTCCAAAGGATCAATTTACGAAACTACAAGATAATGTAAGTTCAAAAACAATGATTTACCTAAAGTAGATTGTGTTGACAGCAATGCAAGAAATATTATGTATTATTTTAAGTATAAATACATAAACATATCGTTGTATTACCAATCAATTAATCGATCATCAAGTTGATTAAAGTATGTGAATGAAAAAGTTGACGTAAATTATGTTACTTAAGTGGTACGTTAAAAGGGTTTTTTCCAAATTTTATATCATATGTTAATGATTAAAATATTTATTTGTTGAGACTTTTCATTACATTTCCATCACAAGTAAATAATTTTTGAGAGCTAAAATTCTACTAGGTATTAAACAAGCTTACATTAACGGATGTAATATAAATCTAACGTAAATCAGATTTAAATAGCAATAAACTCCGTATATCTAAAAGTAATTATTTCCTAATATATTTGATGTTGGTGGTTTTCAGTTTTTAGGTCATACGTTGTTAAAGATCCTTTCCTTTTCTGTAGAAATACATCTCCACAGAGAAATGTCGCTAATATTGCTACTAGAAGTTCTGCAGAGTTTCCAGGACCAGCTATAGCCACTATAATTTGAGCAACAGTTCTTCATTTTGAGCTTTGCATCATTTAAAAAAAAATTAATTGCTATATTTGCTAAATTAACAATATTTTTCATTAATCATGAATCTTCATGCACTGGGTATTTTGTTTGGCTTGAGGCCTTCCTGTCCCACCTAAGATTCTGAATTTTCATTTACGGTTAGGTCACATTCGAATAACTCTACAGGAGTTGATCGTACAAGTATGCAATTAGAAAAACACGAAGTCTCTATGATTACGCAGATGAAGCCCAAAAGCAAGAAAATGGAACAAATCGCAGCTATTCCTAAAACAGCAGAAAGTGATATTTGGTCCCCAGCCAAAACTTCATTTAGGTTTGGATCGTCCAACGTTAAATTCAAATCGAATCTCGTTGCAAGCCCTGCCAACTTCCCCCGTTCCACCAGGAGTCCACTTTCAAACAAGCGAGCATACGTTTGCATCATCCAATGCCGATTTACCGTGTACATTTCCACGAAAGTAGTTTTATTGCGGAGGGTTTCATGAAGTGTGTAGCACCTTGCGTCAGATAAGTTTAAATGAATCGTGAGAATGTCCTCGTACAAGAGCAATAACAGTGTTTCTTGAGATGGGGGAGTAAGACGAATTTTTTTCTTAGTGAGCAGATTTGCTTCAAACAAGTCTGTAGTGTTTAAAAAGTCGTAATCTACAAAGCTGTCATTCAGTTTATCTAACAATCCTCTCGCTTCCAAATCGTCATGGTGCACAGTCCACTTATGCAGGCCCTCCTCAATATTCCATAAAATTTGGAAATCTGCCGAGAGTGCTTCAGCTACTGATTTGAAAGGTTGAACCTTGTCAGGCACGGTGAGAACGCTCATAATCCCATTTACGTAAAACTGCCACAAAAACAATCCCAAAAACTGCAAGAGGATGCAAATAGAAACTTTGGATAACTGTTGGTTAGCTGAATTCCCTAGAAAAACTTCTGTTGTGTCCAGAACGTGAAAAAATGTTGAGCTATGAACGAAATTCCTAGATCTTAAATACAATGCGGTAATTATAACTGCACACATTGCAGACATCCAAATATTCCATGTAAATGGCTGAGACCATGTGAAAAAATCAATTCATCTTTCTTTATTTACTTTTGTGTCATTTCTACAATAAAGTAATTCTAACGTTTCGTAACTGTGAAGCATAAATCCTGTGGTTCTCCAGTAAAATTCAGACATGCTCATCCCATATGAATCATAAAGTACTGACAAGCGAATGTACTGACCCTCTGCACTTGTCGCAGTTGTTTTCAATGCAGTTTGATCATATGAGTGAAAATATCTGAAGGAAACATTGTGAGACGTGTACAGGACATTAATTGTCATCACATCTTTCTCACAGTATCTGAATAGTTTGGCTGTGAAAAGTAAATTTTGACAATCTATGAATGACTTTCCATGCAGTTCAAAATAAGTTGGATGTACATGAAATAGGGCGTTCATTATTTGGCCACTTCCAAATTGAAAATAGTCCATATGTGAATTCACTGAATTACCGAATTTTTGCATTACTGATATTTCAAAGCTTCCCTTTGTCTCCATCAACGAAGAACAGTAACCAATGCACAGAACTTTGTATTGCGTTTGAAATGCTTTGTTACTTGCAGGGATTGTGTGGAGGATAATTTTCAATGCTGGCCGATATGCCCAAAACAACGAAAAGTTTGCAAATCCATTCACCGGAACTAAGAACATGGTGGACAGGTGCATTCCTAGTAAATAAAATGGATCAAACCCATTAATTTTCCAATATTTCTGATTTGTAATCACAATTGAAAACGGTCGCGTGAATTTAGTCGGATATTTTGCTTGCAATAAATATCCAATAGGTTTACTAAACACCATGTATTGTAGTGACGTGCTGACGTATTTAATTTCAGATAAGGAAATATGCAATCTATAAAAATACACTTTGTAGCTCTCTTGAGAGCCAGACAGAGTCTTAAGAAACAACTGTAGGCTTCTTTTCAGAGCTTTGTTTTGTTGATCATCGTCGGCATTAGCCTCGCAACTTACAACAATAAGTATTATTTGGAAAGGCAGCCACTTCATGATGACTTTTATTTGAAAACGTGTTCTTCAAGAATCCTTGTCTACTACACTCTTTACGGTTAGTCAAGATTTTTCAATTTTTTCGCTATTTGAAATACCTGCGTATTTGGTTACCCGGTTTTCAGTTTTTCTTGTTTTTATTCTGTAGTTTATTTGTTTATTGGGTTTGAAATTTTTAACTAAGGCTCACTAATTTGTCTAATTAAAAGTAATTTTACTATTACCTATTGTGGTTCTACGCTGGTTTTTACAGTAAAAGCGCAGTATCTTTGATAATACGTAAAATGTTACTATTGAATTAACAAGTCGAATCAGAGATCTGGAACTTTATGGCATCAGGCAGAAAGCACACGTAGCAATAGCGCTGATGAATCTAAGATCAATCGCCTATCGTGTCAAAAAATAGACTATTTTTCGTTGTTGTGTAAGAAGAAAATTAGTTTTATTTAGTTTCCACACTTGAAAGTTAATTGCTTATTGCGTCACTACATACAATACTGTCAGTATGTAAGCCCCACGTTATCTAAAACTACGAATTTATTCACCTGCTTATAAGAAAGGATTTTCATAACCAATGACCTGAAATAATAATAACACATTATCTATGTAGAGAAAATAAGAGATTATAATAGAAAAATCTGTAAATACCTGAGTAAAAAACCAGCTATTTACTCCTTCGTGCTTCATTTTATAAGCATTTTGCGTCGCAACAAACCTTCAGTCTTGTTATTATTCCTTGCGTCAGAAAGAAGTTTAGTTTGATTCAAGAAGCGGGTTAATACTTACAAACCTTTCTAAAATCTCCCTTACATTCCACTGTAGTAAAGCTAAACAAAAAATGGTCTTCTCATGAGAAGAGTGGCTGGTAAAGTCTTGGCTTTGTATTTTGTCCTTATATAATAATAAAGAAATTTGGAGCACTACCTTACGAATGAAACAAGTCCACAGGAAAACTTCCAGTAAAATCCGACTCCGACCTTATGTCATATGAAAGAGGTGCAGTCGTGGGAACATTGTTTTGTGCATTAGCAATTGCGCAAATAATATTAACACGGAGTAGATCTTCGACTATATTGAAAGGGCATGCAATACCCGTATCAGCTCTTTTGATTTACTCCACCTTTGCGCACTATTTCTACTGGAAAGAAAAAAAACGACCAAATTTGACAACCAATCACAACTAGAAATTGAATAAAAGAGTTCCCGCACCACGAATTTTAATTTGGGGAAACAATATAAACCGCAAATGGAAAAAAATCGATCCCTATTAAAGCCTTTAATGTATTGGCAGGCATATACAGGATTCATGGTACCGTTCAGGTTCAATCTAAATATTTTTAGGAATCCATTCTTACCACTATTTAGTGGTTACTGGATACTTGCAGAATGCCAAAACAACGCAATTCGCGTACCCAGAGCAAGCTCAAATCTGTCAGGAAAATTGATCGGAGGAGTGCTGCTTTTCCTTGTGGTGGAAGCAATTTCCGGATTTATATTTCTTTCCATATGGTATGGCATACTGGCAGTGATTGTTCTACGCGGAAACGGCTTTAAAACATGGGTTCATAATTTTGAAGAGTAAGCTTTCAAAATTTTAGTTAAGTTTAAAAAATGTCAATCAGCAAAATGAATATTTTGATTTACAAAAACATGAAAAACACGAGAAGAGTAAATTTTGCAACTTGTATTTTCGACAACTTCAGCTAATGCTCGATTACTGGAGGAACGCTGTCGACAAATGTTGTGGCTGAAATTGTTGCAGAGACTGATTGTCTCTTTATGTCCATAAATTTAACCAAAATGGGGGTCACTATTTTCTCCGGAATTACATTCACATGGAGCGCAATCAGCAACGCGTTTATATTGATCGTGTACTTTGGCATTGTATCCGGTGTGCGTAAGGCTTCACAACAGGTACAGATTGGTATAGTTTCGAATACAGTTTCGTATTGTGCTGAAAAGAGACAAGTGGTTCCGGAGATGGCATAAGTCCTGTCCAACATTAAAGGTTTGGTTTGGTGGTTGCTCTAATTATTTTGATCAACAAACGCCGCTGGTATTTTCAGATTTTATGGTTAATTAAACTGTGAGCTTGCTATTAATTTCTTAGTTGCTGTATTTAGTTTATATTTACTTTTTAAATGAAGCAAATAAATGTCACTTTGTCACCTTAAATAATGTTTATTGTAGTCTCCTGCATCTAACATAATTTTTTCAAAATGTACAATATGTAATACTTCAGCTTAAAATCAATGAATTATAATAGTATAAAATCTGCTGTTGTCCTTCTAGTCGAAAGGTGATGATTGTATGCTTTAAAAGGTTAACGTAAATTATTTTACTTAAGTATTAGGTTAGCACGAATTTTTTTTCCAAATTCTATATCATGTGTTTATGATACATATATTTATTTATGTGTACAAGATAGTGCTAACGTAATTATAGTGTAAATAACAATAAACTGTTTACGTATTTGAAAATAAACATTTCTCAATATAATTGGCGTAAGTGTTTCTGTTTTATGGGTTGATACAGAATATTTTTTTCTCCTCGAATTCATCCCGATAAATCAATGCTACTAGTATTAGTAGATACATGGGCAGAACCCACTGCTTATACTAGAATTTAAGACAGCGGGAACGGTTCCCGAAGAGTGGTTTATGATTTATGTGTTTAAACCGTTTTGCTCTTAACCATACTTCACATATAATGGAATGAAAGCTTTTAAAGAGTACTGAGTTCTTAGTACTGTCATTTACATTAAAAAAATGATGGTTGTATTCAAATCGTAACCATACATGTATTTTTGTGTATCCTTCGTGTTTTGAAATAGGTTCACTTATCTTGGTGCAGTATTTCTATTGAGGAGGGAAGTTTTATTGAATTTTTATGATACTAAATTGTATAATGGATTAGTATGCAAATTTCAGAATTGCCTCGGTTTGTGAACATAATATTTATTGAGAAATGGTATTCCTAATGAGGACTACAGACACGCATCCACTTATAACATATGTGCCGTTATGTTCCTGTCGATATAGTGATTGAACAAAATATAAGAGTTTTCTTACGTTAACTAATTCAATTCTAACAATTGTGGCTAATAGGAGATTTTCATGTCATATTTGAATTTTACCGTGCACTTATTTAAAGTTGGAACGTCTATTGGCAATCCAACTTATGCAAACCCGTAATCGTAGAAGCAATATTATTAAAATAAGTGGAAGAGAATTTTGACAAACAGTTAGGCATACATTAACAATGTGTTTAGCTGCATATCTTTTCAAAAGTCAAGAAATTACTAACTTTGTTAATTACCCTTTCCAAAGTATCAAGCATAAAAAATATTCTGAAATGTTTTCATATCACTTGCAAATTTAATATCGTAGGTAAATATAAAACCCCGCAAAACCTTACTACGAATGATATCTATAATATAACTGTAGTAATATATATAATAGCATTAATTTTACGAAATTTTGAAGGAAAAAATTTGGATACCCGACATTTGAAGACATGCTGTGTAACAATCGGTTGATTGTTGTTATAAATAAGTAAATAAGTTAACAACATGAAATAACAACTAAGTTGTAGGTGGATTTTTGTGAGAAACTTTTTTTACTATAACCAGCCACTAAGCTATAAGATGGAAGCTTTTAATTCTTCAAAATTAGGAGAGACACTGTCTTTGCAACAATTTCATCTAAAGCATTCAAAAGTGTGCTTTGTTTCATCTTGAAGAAAGTCCCAATTTTAATATCAATTGGATACAATGCTCGAAACTGTATGCGCTCTGTACGTTTGTGCAAGCTTCGTTTCCAAAACAACAAAAACTTGTCTCTATCCTCGGGATATATTGTACAAAAGCTGTACAAACCAATGGTAACGATAATAGTCGCCAGGTCAAATCCTCCAAATATTAGCAAAACCCACAACGGAATTTCCGAGTGAAATTTAATACAAACATAACTCGTGATTATATTAATATTCATACCGATGAACATAATGACAGGAAAAAATTCCGTTCCAAAGGTGTTGAACGATCGAAC
>JAQIXX010005643.1:0-13622 GCA_034700605.1 Willowsia nigromaculata | reverse complement strand
CCTTCACCGTCGTACAGGTATGAATCCCTTATATGAGTATAGAGTCTGAAGGATGCATAGTATTAATGTAGAAATTAAAACTAATCTTTGCGAATATTATTTTTCATTGCAGGATATCCGTAAGCGCAAGGGAATGAAGGAAGGTATTCCAGACCTAACACAGTATCTGGATAAGATGTAAATGTCTTGAGATTCTCGACATTAGGAATATTGGAATGCAGCGGGGGAGGCTGACTTCGAGTGTGTTTGTTTGTTTCGGCACAGTTTAATATTCTTTAATAAAATCGTATAAAATGAATACTGTGTACTGATACTATACTTGCATTATGTTTTAATCGCCTTCAAATTTCATAAGTTTTGCATATCTTTCTTTTCCCACTACGTTACGGTTACATGTTATTACTTGTTTAAATGGTTGATTATATTTTATACAATGAGCTCGTCATTATAAAATATTATCTCAATATTGTTTTAAAATACATATTATTATTATTATTCATGTACACAAGGAGGTAAGAAGCAAACGAACCATTCGAAAATCAGGGTTTGTAAAAGGAAATGATTAAGTTTATATTAAAATTGTTTTTTGAAACTCTATTACATCGATTTGCTTGAGAAACTCGAACTTATTTGGCTTGTTTACTTTCATATTGCTAAAGAAAGCGTCAAACTGAAAAGTGACATAGGTCATAGGTAGGTAATTTGGATATAAAAACTGTCAAAAACGTTAATTCATAGTTCATATTGATTGAAAAGGTTGACCGGGTGTATTAAAAGCTTTCATATTCTGCCATCCAAATTATTGCATTATCATTGTTAGCTCAAGTTTAATTTATCTGTCGAAGAAATGCATCCCTCCATGCATACCCATATTATTTGATTAGTAATATAATTAAGATTAACATCGTGGTCAAGGCGCAAGATAGGTGCATTGCATTAAACCTTATTGATTGCCTATCTGTAGGGATTTAAAATTTGGATTGGAGAGCTCCACGATTCACGCAACCGTCTTGCTTTTTATAAGCATTCCAGTTATGTACCAAATGTAATGCATCAGCAATTTTATGTCAAGGCCGTGGCTTTCCATTTTTCCTGTACCAAACGGTCGGTTCTCAATTAAACCAGTTTTGTTTCTCTACAAATTGCCAGCGTATGCTCTTATCCATCATCGTTAAATATGTATCTGGGTATACTAAAAATGTTTGTTTTTCACAAAAACGACCGAATGAACTTTGATTTAATCGCTTCCAGTGGAAAAACTCAACACGCCGCACGTAGAAAATGACAGCTTCGCTACAACCTATGCTAATGTATGCAAAATGTTATGCTTCAACAAGCACATCATATTATTTTTTTACACCTGCCTTTTGGAAAAATGAGTAGGTAAGCCAGTTTTTGTTCAGAGAGAGTGTAGTTAATTTTTTGCATGAAAATACCTGAACCGACTGAAGTGCTTTTGGTCAAGCATTGTTTACTTGTTATTACATCTACTTGCACGAATTGTCCATATGCCTGTATTTAAAGGTTTTATGAATATGACGGTAATGTTCTCATAGCTTTTTTTATAATTATATGCAAAACTATAGATTGAGGCTAAAATGTACATTGAATCTTTTCTGTTTATTTCGATACATATAGAATGGGATATCTAATACAAGTTATCTGAATCTGACAAAGACCAAGGTCTTCTGGTGGTGGTGCCCTCACCCTCACGGTCTTGCTAAGAGCTGTCATGTATTTAAATGCTTAAAAAACTTTGCACACTCTAGTCAGTGAGTCAGTAGTAGTCAGTACAAAAGCCGCTACATAACTAATGCATTATTAGCACGGGATTAGTGAATCTTTTTTATGAAAAGCTTATGCATTCAACCACCCATGAACAAAAAAATCCTACTAATTTCCAGATCCCACGCTTAAGGCAGGCAGGGTATAAAAAATTTCAATCTGAAGAACGTCGATGCATGTAGAGAGCACATGATCATGTTAAAATCTTTATGCGTGCTACTATTTTATTATGGAAAAGTCTATTGTACATTTTATATGTATGGTAGTGCCATATGTGCGGCTACTCATATTGATACTGGAAAAAATTCTTTGCATCAAGTATTATCGTTGTAACGAACAAGTATTTTCCGTGATGACGATGACTATGATGATGATGACTATGTGAAAGAAAGAACCTTGCAATTGCAACAATCCATACAATATTTTGTATCCAAAAATCTTTCCATACTGTGTTGTATCTGCGGCTGCTGTTGCGAAGTCATTCTGACAAGTCCTTCGTACATTTTATAGAATTACATAACAATTTTTATGCACAAATCATCCTCATCATTAGTCATATATATTTTCCTCATCCTCATCCTCTCTTGAGCAATGTGCGGAAAAAAATAGAAGGAACTGAATGAGGTAGTCACTTCGTCTGCTCGTGTTGTAAGAAAGACAGTATTATTTCGCAAAAGTTGTTAAAAAAGCGGTTAGTGACGGGAATAAAAAATTTCGAAAGGTAAGAACAATTAAAGTGACACAAATATGGTTGATAGTGCTCATTATTATTATGTTTTAAAACTCTCTCCTCTCCGTTCACTTCATATTGTTCATATTATCCGTGCATTTTTGGATTCAAATTAACGCGTTGACTTTTGTGAGCACAGACGTTTTAGGGAACATTTAAACAAAATTCCGTAGTCTAATTTCAGCGTGTATTGTGATATGTAATTGGCTAATAATATTCAAATGTGTTGAAAGGGAGTATAGATCCTTCTAAAGTTTAATCATTTGACTATTTAAGTTGGTAGTTGCATACACAAGTTTAGAGTAAGTTACAGAAAAAATGTGAATTTGGAAGTTTGGCTTGGGTTTAGTTTGGAATCACTTATTGAGCGTTGAGCGTGTGTTTAGTGTTTTAATTGTTGTGTCTTGAATCTTCAATCATTACAGATACTCATTTAAAAACAAGGAAAAATGGCTGCCCAAGTAAATGCCTACCTGGACAAGTTGGACAAAAAACTCCACGAAAAGAACAAATTAACGGATTTGCTGGAGCTCGCGGAGAAAAAAACTGGTTTGAAGCGCCTGTACATTGTATCAGGTTAGTACTTTTGCAGACTCACTTCTCAATTTAACAATTACTTGTGTAGGTTGTACCATAAAATCATAAGGTAGTTAAATATGATTGTAAAAGTTATGCAGTTATTTGAATAGATTGGTAAGATTGGTAGATTTGGTATGAATATGTTTAGAGATAATAACTGACTTGAAAATTCAATAATATATACTGAAAATAATAAAACTGCAGACCAGAAGCAAAGTTGGTGCTAAGAGCGATCGGTTAAATACGGTTTATGATCTGATAAAAGGTCATGTAAAATGTAAAAATGCATGTTTCTTCACAAATCAATGTAGGACAACACCCATCATGAAACCCATTACCATGCATAAATGTGAATCCAGCGATAGGACACATTTAAATGTTTCTTTATAATTAATTACGCACGTAGTGTAATAAGTATAATAGCACTCGTTAAAAAAAGGATGTATGTGGTTGCAACTAGGCAGATTAGTAATTAGTAAGCCGGTTATGATAGGCTGGGAATGGAACATTGATTTTTTTGCGTTTTGAGAAACATTACATTGCCAATGCATTGTTCCATTCCCATTCTTTCTTGCTCATGGTACGCTGGAGATGGAGAGTGAAATCAAAACGGATTTATAAAGTTTTATTTTATTAAAGCTACATGGCACGTAGAAATATCGTGGCTTGAAGTCTTCCTTCCTTTCCTTTAGTTTAAAGTGACAGTGAGTGATATTATATACTTTAGGGGCACTGTGTAGGTTCTTTTTCTTGTAGGTACTTTATCAATACATTTTCGAGCTTTTAGATTTTGATTTTGTGCCTTCTGTAGGACCCGTAGAGATGAATTCGTAACAGTCTATATTATGAGTATAGTATCATTATAATGCAGTGAAGCTGTGACGTGATAAAGAAATTGGAGATCCGGCTTCACTTCAATAAGGGTAATTTGAGATTGCGAAAATTGATTTCGCATTTCACGATTGTACTTTTTATAATAGGGATAGGAATGATAGGATAATTAAATCCATTGCTGGTATTGCACAATTTATCATAGTAGCATTGTAATTGGCTTGTGGCCACTTGTACTCAGGAAGAAATCTACAAGATGCAATACAATGTAACGAAGAAGAATTCGTTTTCAATCTGACTATGCAGTTACGTACTATAATTCAACAATTGCATACGAATAAGGTTTGTGACTAGTGCTAGTTGCGCTAGCTCTTTTATTGGCTCTTACGTGCTGCGTAATATTTTATTATTTTCATACCAGTTAACATTGATAGTGCATATTTTGTATTATATGAAGCTATGCATTATGCACTGCGACTGCACACATTATTACACAAGCGCACATACATAGACATAGTGCAGTTATTATTGGCTTGGTTGTGTGCAAATTTATCAGTCGTTCAACGGATCATGATCAATGACCTAGTCTGATACACCTGTTACCTGCAATCTGTCGCTTATCAATTTATACACGAAAACGCGATACAATATACAATTCTGCTTGGAAGCATATGTTAGCTTGTCTTGTGTGTCAAGTCAAGCAACATCTCTACTGGAATTATGAATTAGATTTGTTGCCTCTGCCACTCTGCCCTGTTGTCTTCCACGTGGCTGGAGTCAGAACGTGAAAAAATATCAAAAATATAAAAGTATCCGAGTTGTTGTAAGTGATAAACTGACAAGTGAACTAGTCAACTGCTGTGGTGGAAAGAAGATTTTTATGTGGGTGTGTACATGTGTGTGCTGCACGGATAATACATGGAACAGTCAACCTTCAACCTATAGCCATATTTCTATTATCACTACATTGCATTACATACGTAGAGAACAAAGTAAAGTAGCGGTGCAGTGCTGAGGTCAAAATTTAGGTCATATTCATGCTTCGTTATTGTCTTAACTTTTCCGAGTAGGTATGGTAGATTAGTGATTTGGTTGATTAGTCTTTTTTAAACTGTGTACCTCATGTACTACCTTAATTATGTCCACACCTCACAGCCATCCAAACACTAAATCCATCTAACAGCAAATCTGTTAGTCCTTTGAATCAAGAAAGCAAAATAATCCATGAAAATTTACACATAATTCGATTTTCAAAGAGCAAATACATAAGCTGATCGTATCGTGACTACTGTGAGTATTGAGATTGAGATTGATCCTAAAAACTAAACGATGCTTATGTTTGAAAAGAATTTTTCATAATCCTTTGTTCCTAATACGAACTTTCTATTCCATCTATCAGACGAGCAACAAAAGCGAAGCACATAATGCACAAATGCACTGAATGCACCGTATAAAATCCAATGAAATTCGTGTAGACAAAAGTGTCACACTGTCAGCATGTCGTATGCATTTCCAAAACTCAATGTGTTTAGGAAATGTTTCAAAACTTACGCAGATTTTGATCTTACCATTAACTTATACGGTGCTGTTTTAAGCTGTATTTTACAGTTTTCTACTCCAAGTTCTGTACTAGGTATTTACTTTAAATATTTTAAACAAGCAGCCAGAACTGGAAAGGCAATAATATATGTGAGGGAATGAAAATATTGAGGAGAAAGTGTTCATGGTACGTTGTCAAATATATTATTTTCTGACACCTTGCCAAATGTTTAGTCTATTTTTCATTTTTGTCAGCTTGTGACTTGCAAAGTTGTATTCTTTGGTCTTCATCAACTCGTCTTTGTTCGCACATAACATATGAAATAGATAAATCTCACTCAAATACTCAAGTATTTTTATGCACTTCAAAATCGGCCGTATAAATGTTTCTAGAAACTAATTTGCCAGTGAGGGGTCGGCAGTGCTACTTTCTACAGAGCTATTTCCATATTATACTCTTTTTATCTCTCCTCGATTTTATTGGAGGCAGAGATTAAGATCCATAAACCGATGACATACATACCCCAAATAGCATTTAACCTAGGATTGTATTTACTTCATAGCAATTAAGTATACCTGGAAAATCATGATTATTATTATTTACTCGAATTCACTCACAGAAAAATCTAACAATTTACCTGTATTTCGTTTCATGTGCAAGAAATGTTGTACTTATCAGCTAAAAACTAGTAAGCCACTGTCAGTGAATCATTAACTTTGTATGTATTGAATGTTCTTTACATGTCATATCTTTCTTAAGTAGAATGTAATCATTTCCACGTTTTTCGTATTGCTATATGTGGAGAAACCTGAATTTTGAACTCTCAAAAGAGGGCAAAGAAATGTAGTTAAGAAAGCAGAAATGCAAGTGAAAGGACTTTCTTTTGTAGATCATAACACGAACAGAAAACGCGAGTTGTATCAAATATAATATCAAAGTTTTTAGTTTGTGCATAAGCACACCAATGGAGACAGACTGTCGTTTACAATTTTGGCACAACTGAATCGAGATAGAAATAGGACGCATGGCAAAAGCAATTAGCTGTTTAGCAGTAATGAGATGTGAAATAATACTTTTAGTACCAAATTGTGTAGCGTGCGTTAAATAGCATATTGAATTACTACAGACCACAGTACTTGACGTAACTACATGAAGTATAAACTAGCTATTCATATAAAGTACTTTGTGGCAAATGCAACACCGATTGTAGAATGCTTTTAAAACCGAAAGCAGGCACAAACGGTTGTCGCGATGCCATGCGTTTTAATTGGAAGCAAATTTCAAGTTACATCAAGAAAAATGGCAAAGTATCGGTATATGGACGAAGTTTTAAAAATATTTAAATTCTTTCTATGTGGCCTTATATTCTTCGCTCTTATATATGTTCATTTAGGCTGCTTCTGCTTCTCATACATAGGTTATAGGGTTATTCATCAATGTTATCAAGAGCTCTCCTATCTTATCTTTCAAACTTCTATTATTCCTCAGGATCAGCGTCGAGTGTAATTGATGTGTTACCATTGTACATTACCTATATATCCGTCATATACAAAAATCCACTTGTACTTTCAGTATTCCGTCAGTGTGAAGTTGTGAAGTATAGTTAACAGTTGATGAAGTGCATAATATTCTATACTGCACTGCTCATGACTCATGATTTTGATCACTACTTCACTTCACCTATTTTACACGCTTTATTTAGTAGAAAATGGAACTGAAGGTATAGGTATAATGGTTTAATAATAGCATGCATTATAAAATATCGTATTTGTACAACCACTCATTCAAGTTTACAGCACACAGCTACCTAGTCCAATTTTCTTTCTTGTTTCCTCAGTATTTGAATCATAATGTGATTTAAATCATACGTTTGGTTCTAGATTTGTTCAGTGCCAAATATTGCATACTGACAAATAGTATGCTATTTACATTTAACTGTTTGAGATTCGAGACTGACAAAAGGTTGGAGGTGGATAGTGGATGGTGACTGACAGGAACTGATTAAATACTACTGTAAAGAAAATTGCTTAGGGAGTTTCCACTTTGTAGCTCCGTCCGGGTAAATCTTTTAGCATTGAATTGACAAAATAAAATTAAAAAGATGCTTCAGGACATAGAAGAAGTGAAAACAAAAATATTTCAAGCTTGGGAGGAAGCCGATATCAAAGTAAAATGTATGCATACAAAAATGTTGATAAGTGAAAGAAAATTTCTATGAATAACACATTTTAAGAAAAGTCAACTAAAATGGACGTTTTCCTTTGTTCAATGAAGCAACAATTATTTTGTGATTAAATTAATGCATGTCTTTTTTAAAACTATTTTAGGTGCTGTCGGATTTGTGGCGCTTTGGCTGATTTTCGGGTACGGAGCACAACTGCTGTGCAATTCCATTGGTTTCATCTACCCAGCATATGCTTCAGTGAAAGCCATTGAATCCCCTCCAAGAGACGATGACACAAAGTGGTTGATGTATTGGGTCGTATTCTCCCTCTTCAGCGTTGTTGAGTTCTTCTCCGACATTCTGTTGAATTGGTACGCTTCACACATTTACGTTTTCCGTCAAATATTTGCATGATAGTTTTCCCTACAATAAAGTTTTACTTTTTTCTTCAGGTTTCCCTTGTACTGGCTGGCAAAGGCATTGTTCTTGCTGTGGTGTTTCCTTCCATTTGCCGCCAATGGAACAAATATCATCTACAACCGTGTCGTGCGACCTTTGTTCCTCAAGCACCAAGGTCAAGTGGACAATCTTTTGAACAAGGCTGCTAGTGCGGCACAAAATATTGCCACTAAAGGTAACAACTTAAATCGCCATCAGAAAGCCAAGATTATGACTGACCTGATCTTTAATGTTGATTAATTTTTGTTTACAGCCGCATCCGAGCTTAAAAATGACTAAAATGAAGGAGGGATATAATTCAGCAAAACCAAATCGTGGATAAAGACATTTTAATGCTTTAAAATTACAAAAAAAAGATCCTAACATAGCAATTGCGATGATTCCGTTGAAAACCAGAATAATGCCACGACGCAACGGCTAGCCAATCTTCACTTGAATTGAATAATTAGATGTTATATAATTATACTATTATGTAATCGAAATATTATGTATTTGTAATTAATTAGATTTAGATCCACTAAAACTTCCTTCCTGCGAAACTTTCTATTCTGATTATACTTGCACCGAATGAACTTTTATCCTCTCACCGTGATACAGCTCAAGCACATCATAATGTGCCCTTAAATACTGTTACAATCATAAAGTTGTTAAATTCTTTAATGCATTTATAGATGTTTATTCGTTAAAAAACAAGATCTTATTGTGTGCTGTTTTTGAATATATAACACGAATTATATATAAATCTATATCTTCAGAGTGTATAATGTGTGATGTATATGCATCAAAAAGTATGTCTTCTAATGTAGTTAAAAACGTACTTTATTCGTCCAAAAATTTAACATTATAATATGCGAGAGTTAAAATATAGTTGCCGGTATAAACTACCATGAGCCAACTCAATTCTTGTTATGATATTACTTTACCTAGTGAGAACAGCTATAATAGGTATCATGTTACTCCTCGGTATCAAAACCCGCATACTAATACATTTCTCCATTTAGAATACTTGTGATGATGACAAGTGATTAATAGTTTAAGATTTATGTATTGGTACGAAAATGAAATGTTATTAAACTAAAATTGCCAAGTTTTAATGGAAGTTCTTTAGGGGACAGAACAGTCTTTTAATATCATAATTTATTTTAACTTAATCCGTCGATATCTTTCACGTCCACATTGTTGTTGACATATACCGGCACATTTAACAGTTTACGGGACAAGTTATTTTCGTTCATGCTCTTTTACATACTTCTCTACTTTCTCCATGATTTCATGAAAATTATCGTGTGTAATTTCTTTAGCTTGCGACAGGTTTACCCATTTCAAATCCTGATGCTCATCTGAAAGCTTGATTGGATAGTTAGGATTTTTCAGTCGACCCACCCAGTACTCCACTTTTTTAGGTTTCCCTTTGACTGGATACTGGTTCATACAATTAGGAAGCACAAATAAATAGCTCAAAAACCTAAGAACAATCAGACCTAAAATTGCATTCAGCAAATATTCATATTATTTCATACCTCAAGTACTAATGGAAAAATGTTTCCTTGCAATATGTCATATGAATCGGCCGGAAGCCCAGCTTCCTCCTCTGTTTCTCTGCGTGCAGCAGTGAGTGCATCCTCGCCAGGATCCAAATGCCCTAAAAGTCGAAAAACCGATTTTGTGCAAGCAAATTCAAGAACTTTTTATACATGTACAATCAACATAAAGGTTGCATACCTTTTGGCGGAGTCCAGTGATGTATTCCATATGAAGTCTGCAAAAGTAAGTACTGGAATGTGTCAGCAACCCTATAAATGATTAGGCCTGCGGCACGTACTGGAGACGTAGACATGCTTGGAGAAGAAGAAGAATGGCAGGTGCTAATCTTGACACAGTAGCTAGGAAATCAAAAAGAGAAAGTGAAAGTGCAGCAGAAAACATAAAGATTGGGTTTACTAAGCAAAAATCGCAGAATTAAATGTCATTAATTGTCATCTACGGAGCTCACTTCGTCCCAACTTTTTACTGTTTACGGTTTCCAAATTTAAATTACCGCGTGGTCAAGCTTTTACCCTTTCTTCAACCTGTGAAGGCAACGAGAAGGCGAAGAGACAACAAGTCTGAACGAGATAGCAGCAGCGAAGGAGAGAAAAGGAGCGAAGCAGACCACATCACTTTTTTATCTTGCCATTCTCATTCTTAAAAAATTCGGTTAATTCATTCAGTTGTGATTTTTCTGTTGTAATTTTTAGTGCGCTGCGCTAGTAACAAATTAATCATTTGTCATGCTCGAAAGCAGTTGGTGTTTATTAATCAATAAAGTTAATTGTTAATTAAACAGCTTTTGAATTTCCTACACTAACTATTTCTCCGTCAGAGCGTAATAATTAGTAGTTTTATGGTAGTTAGTTTCGCCAGTAAACAGCATCACCGTGTAATTTAGGGAGCCGTGTGTATCTGTGTATGCCTACCATTTCAATTAGGATTTCAGTCTAATAGTCGGTTGAGATTTAATTGTAAAAGTCGCTCATCGACAATGTCCAAATTTAACGACACTCAAGCTGGATGGAATTGAATTTGAACGCACTCGGAATGAGAACTGTAGCTATTGGACCCCCGCTTTCTCCAAATCGAAATCTCAAATCGTTGACAATTTCATTCGCCTATGAAATCTCCAGAATGGAGATTTTCAGCTACTTTCCATGTATCCAGGTAAGTAATATTAATCATTAAATTGTTGACAATCATAACGGTACACTGGCAGTTGCAAGATTAATTTTTTTTTAGGAGCTCAAAACCACTTGCATATATAAAAGATGTGTTTTTGACTCACTTTTTAATCTTTGGAGACACAAGAAAGGCTGCCCTCTCAAAAGTATTTTTCTTGATTTTCATCATTTTGATGACCCACTTGCAATGGTTCCATTCTTTCTGGAAGTGGATCTTGCGCTGGAAAAGTTTTCTGGGGAATTTATTAAAACGCCCGAGCATGAAATTGCTATAAAACATATTTTGGAAGCTCATTCCAAATCTCTCAAGCAAGTTACTCTGATGCTTAGTGTATATTCCGAAGTAAATGCAATGAGTCTGCTAAAAGTGGATTGTTTGACTTTGGGAATCCAAGAGCTCTCATCGACAAATTTTCTGCGCTGTGTTCCAAATTTAAAATGTCTACAGTTGCCTTATTGCAATGTATTGGATGAGGTTGAGGTTCTCCCGCCTCCAGTTAATGACAACTGGGTACTCAGCAAATGCGCAGTTTTCAAAGGTCACCTAAGGGCCCCGGAGATGCAAGTTTTGCTTCCAAAGCTCCCAAATTTGAAAACTTTGGGGACCTGGGATTGTGACAATGAAATGTTTGCAATTATTTGTGAGCATTTACCGAACTTGACCTGTTTGGAATTGAATTTAAATATTCTGGACGACTGTGGCATATCTGGTTTTGACGAAGAAGATGTGGCAAGAATTAACTGGAAAGGAGATGCTGTTTGGAATTGTCCCAGGTGGAAGCGGTTCCTACTAAGAAAACGAAAGTATGACTTCTAACAACCAGTTACGGTGGCAAGGGTTACGGTTACAATATTTCTAATTTAAAGAGTGAGTTCAAACTTAGAAGCGAGAGTATCGTATTTAAGTTACAGTTTACAATTAAGCATCATGGTTTCCACTTATATAAATTTAAAAATTCATTTCGGTTTTTAAGATTTGAAATGGTTGCATGTTGAAGTGGACAACCTTTCAAAGTTGGGGTATTGCTCGGCGTTCTGTGTAGCTCAGACTTTACCCCAACTCCAACACCTTCTCATACGTGGACATTTTAAAAGATTGGTGAGGCTCTTCTTTAAGTTTTTTGAATTTGTAGTGGGTTTGATTGGAAGAGATTTTTAACCATGGTTTGGATCTTTTTCAGCCAATATGGGATCGACTGTGCTCCAAGTTTCCGTTTCGGGATTACAACAGCCACCATCATTTGCATTTGTGATCTTAGCTCATTATGGGAGATAAAGTATAGATCTATTAAAAATGCTCATCAGCACTTATTGCAAATTTTTTTCGAAAATATTGTATCATAGAAACTATTTAGGCTTGCAATTGTTGTCAGGAAGGTTTTGCTGTAACCTTTAAAGTATTGTTTGTTTATTTGATGAGTCATAAATTTTAGGATTTATTTTATATTAGAAAACGCTTATTTAATGCGGTCTTTACGCTAGCGTATGTTCATTTACGTACTAAAAATTCATATAGTTGCATAAAAGTCATGAAATTATTAATTTGCTTCAAAATTTTTTCTTAGCATTACTATATATAAAATTACAATTTGCCACTTATTTGTATCTGGACAGATATTTTTCTTAATATGGTCAATTCATGGATTTAGAAGTAATTTAAAGACTAACATTGCAAATTTTTTTTTTGGTTTCATTCTGGAAAGCTGGATAATAATAATAGAATAATGCTACTAACCAGGAATGTGCAAGTCTTCTAACCTCGACTTTTCCTTCAAATTAGCATATTTGTATGAAATCGGGCATGCTAAATTCATTGGTAATAGTCATTTTCCCGAATGCGTAAATCCAGAGGCTATACAGCAGCTTAAAGTTGGCGCACGCCAGCTTTCAATGCCGTCTTTCGGCCAGCATTTCCAACAACAGCATCACCAGTCAAGTCATTTCCACCACACAAACATCTTCAACACACCACAACCAGTACGTGGAAGCCGTTTTGAGCACACTTTCTCGCTCCACCGTACACTTACTGCTTATTCCCAGCTAATCTCCTTGGCTTCCCATGTTTACTCGCTTCCGCTATCACCCCGTTCATTTAGAAAACCGTTCTGAAATCTAAAATTATATGTTACACGTACGTGTGCGCAAAATAAGTAATAAACAAATTACCACCGCACATATGAAGATAATAAAGACAAACTTATTTTCTCTGAAAAAGTGGCATTGAGGTGAAAAAATTCGAATTGGAAATAGTAAAGCATAAATAACTGAAGCAAAGACCGATGAAAAACTACATAGATAACCTGGGAAGTAAGCAGTGAGTTTACGCTGCAACAAGAACGCGTGAAGCAAACTGCTTCCTCGCACTGATTGCCGTGTTTTGAAGATACTTGCGTGGTGGAAGGGATTTGGTTCGTGATGCTGTTGTTGGAAATACTGGCCGAAAGACGGCATTGAAAGCTGGCGCGCGCCAACTTTAAGCTGCTGTATAGCCTCTGAACTTACGCATTCGGGTAAATGACTATTACCAATGAATTTAGCATGCCCGATTTCATAGAAATATGCCAATTTGAGGGAAAAGCCGAGGTTAGAAGACTTGCACATTCCTGGTAAGTAGAGCCGATGATGAGCAGAAAGATGACTCAAATATGCATATTACACGTCTAAATTGAACTATCGAAACCTAATCTATTCATCTTGTCAAACATACTCATCATAGATACACTCTACAGTGAGCGCCTCGTTTGACACGATCGAGTGAGCTTCGCTCACTCTTACGTGCCACTCGGCGACAAGACAATGTGCACTTTTCCAAGAATTTTT